>JAHBCN010009708.1:0-34146 GCA_019359885.1 Listronotus oregonensis
GCATACGCCACTGGAATTGATTCCCCTGACCCCACACAACCCGAGGCACTCAAAAGCGAGCGATGCGTCATTGACAAAATTTTTTTGGACTTGAAGTATAGGAACGTATCCCCTATAATCCCATAAAACTACAATTGCATATTCACGGTTTCTTTATTCGCGGTATATTTACGGAACACATACCCCGCGAAAAAAAAGCTTTGACTGTAAAACATTTTAATAGCTGCTGCTGTGAAATAATTTGTTATAAATATAACGGTTAATATTGCCAACTTTTAAATTTTTGTATCTTTACCCTTAATAGAATCCAGGTACAGGACGTCCACAAGAGGTAGGTCTATAATGTAGCAATAACCTATCTTTTGGGTCAAATTAAAAAAAAAAAAGTAATCCAGAAACTTCGGTACAGCCAAAAATTTTTGGTACACAAAAGTTCCTGGTAACAAGTCTCTTAATTCAGTAATTTTATCCTCCGCAAAGTGAGCACCACCAGTGAGCACCACGAATAATTGCGATGTATCTATATCCTCGGGACGACCGGCTGATATCATTTGATAAGCTTGAATTGGAGCAAAAAACAGTATGTTACCTAAAATTTATTAAAACATATAAAAAAAGCATTTAACTTAAAAGCAGTAATTTTTAAAATACATGGTGTTTTAATAATGCATGGCTAAATTTACGGGTGATTCCTTTTTTAAAAAAAAAGGTTTTTTTGTATTTATCCTAAATACCCCCGTAGGCGATTTTCTTTAAATTTCCCAGTGTTATTTTTATTAATAGGGGCCTATTTCAGGCCTTATTAAATTAAAATTTTTGGGGGTCCAATGGTGTTTGGGAATTCAGAAGACACCTTTTTTCGGGAATAATTGTAAAAAAAAACATACGCCCAAGACTTTTTTGCAATTTTTATATTTTTTTAAATTAGGCAATTAAAATACCACTTTTTTGCCTTCTAATATTTTTTTTCTTTTTTTGCTTCTTTTTTCGAGAAATATTAGGAAAACCAATTTCATGGAACCCATTAAACAAAAAAACTTTAAAAATTTTAATCTCAATTTGTAACTAAGTTAACTAATAATGGGGCCCAGAGACTTGCAATGAATTCGTTTTATTTTTTTTTCTCGAAAACGAAGCATGATAAGAAAAAATATAAAAAAATAAAGTTGTATTTTTAGTTGGTTAATCAAAAAAAAGTATAAAAACTGCAAAAAAGGCAAAGGCGTACATTTTTTCCACAATTATTTTTGATAAGGTGTCCCCAGGGGTAATGATCCTAATAATTTTAATTTAATTGGGCCCTTTAAATTTGGGGGCCTTTATTTCTAGAACTATCACAAACATTAAAAAAAATCGGCTCCAGGGTATTTCAGATAATTACAAAAAACCTATAACTTAGAAACTATGTATTTTCGGACCCATACTTATAAAAAAAAATTCAATGAGGAATAACCTCCTGAAATTTGGACGTGCCTTTTTCAAACATCCTGTAGGTATGACTCCTAGGCTTGGTTGCTTTAAAATCACAAGGGCTCCAAATAAATGGATAACCCCGGGTCCAGCCAAATCGATAACACGTTTTTCACCCTTGTTGGGGATGATCACGCCGAATGTAGGCCGTAGACACCCTTGATATTGAAGCAGTTGATGCGAAGGCGGCACAACTTCGGCATCTTTTGACTCTTCAATTGGTGTTATTATCTCTCTTTGAATTCTTTTGATTCTACTGGGGCCGGACAACAAGCCGCTTCTAGCCCGCTCTCGTAGCTCAGTACGCTATTTTAAATTAATTACAAAATCTTTTACTACTTCCCGCCTGCCCGCGGAAGAGTGCCCGCTTGTATTTGTCTCGTTCTAGTCCCCTTTGTTTTAATGTCTTGTATTTGGCATCCGGGACGAATGGCACCTCCAAATATGCCATATATTCAGGCGTGCCATCCCTCCAAGGATCCTCCGGAAATTCCCAAACACTTCCACAGGTCTCTCTCTCCGACTTTGGTGCTCCCAGCACCACATTCTGATGGATTATAATTTTTGGGGTACCCTTGGTGGCACCCACCTCTGTGCTACTTTTAGAAGGGCCCATTCCCCCCTTGGCCAAAATTTGATCCCGGTGGCCGGGGGTGAGAATTGAAGGGGATTTATCCCTCTGTCCATTGCTAAGGGTCTGAAGGATGGCCGAGGCTTCTGGAGCCTGGCCTGCCTCTTCAAACCCAGGCGTGCTAAAATCTTCGTTCTCCGGACATGGAGCCGTTCCCAAGGGATTTACTCCCTTGGCCCTTGCAGGAATCGGCCCTTCTTGATTTTGGCTAACTGAGAGAGACCCATGGGAGGTATTGCAAACCACCGGAGGCCTGGCCTCCGTCAGGTCTGAGTCTGGAGTCACTGCTAAGTTCTGCGTTTTCGTAAGTCTGTTTGTCTTTAATTTGGTTAATGCCGCCCTTGCCCCTTGCTCGGTATAGTACATGGGTCGACCCGAACTGTCAACATGGGGCAGCAGAGTAAGTCTCCTCAGAGCCTGCCTCCGTCGGCGCTGCTCCCTACGCTGAAGAGTCTTACCCACTGCCAGCCTGGCAGTGCGGGTAGACGAGCGCTGACCCAATTGTGCGGCCGCGGGGACCACTGAAGGTAGCTGCCGCGCCGAAGTAATTGGTTCAGCCCCTGGAACCGCCAGTGGGACCTCTGAAAAAGGCTGCACTGCCGAGGACAGGGGCTGCTGAGCGCTTGTTATGGTTGTCCCTCCGTGCTGAGCCAGATTAAACAAACTAAATGGGTTTATGAATAAATTATTTATTTCCCTTCCTACAAATTAATTTCACCACCTTTTTATCCATTTTACAACTAAAGAAAATTAGAATTTACACAATACAACTAGCTCAGCGGGTTAAATCTCCCAGAAAACAAAAACAAACAAAAACCGATTAAGAATTGGATAAAACCCCTGAACAAATTAACCCCAGGCTCACGCTACCAACCCTTCCCCGGTCTTTTCCCGGTTGCAAAGAAAAACACTAAACCAGCCGACCTCCAGGTTCGACCGTCCAGTCGACCTACCTGGCCCTCAGACTGCTCCGGCGGCGACCCGTCGACTAAACCCTAAAAACAAAACCGCAACCCCGAAGAGCCCCCGGAAAATTGGCCCCCTAAACCCGAAATTAATTAACCCTACGCTAAACGAAAAATCACCCACTTAAACACGCGAAGGAAAATTTAACCCCAATTACTACGAAAAATGAATATTCCTCTGGAGATTTAACCCAATCAGGGAGAGACAAGCATAACAATAGGTGGGAGGCCGAGGTGCTATCACAACGCCGTCCAGACACGCACTGTCGAATACCGTATCACAGTCACCTTAAGAACAACTCTATTCTAATAAAGCTGAACATTAGAAGCAACTAGCGCCATCCCGTCAAGAAACCCTAAAACAACCAATCTCAGTCCCGACAGGTTACGATGTTAATGTGCGCCATGTAGGTGTATTACGCAAAATATTCAGAAGTTGCTTACACAACACATTTAGTGAAAACTGGCTTCTCATTAGTTCACGAATAAACTCTTTTGCCAATTCCAAGTAGGGGACGTGCAGCACGACAGAAAACTTGCTTTTAAAAAAGGAAAACGCAGTATTTTCACTTAAACTGCAATATAATAAATAAATAAAAATTCTTAAGCCCTGTTATACATAATAACAAAGAGGTAGCCTTTCTTTGGGCATAAAGGCTGCTTAATGAAAAGAAAAGAAAAATCAAAGATTCTGTTAGGTATGACTACTAAGCTTGGTTGCTTTAAAATTGTTTAAACCTTTTTTTTTAGCATCACTAATTTTTGATGCACTGCCTACAGTTTTTTGGTTTTAAAATTTGACTTCCACAAATATGTACCACTTTGAAAATAAATATAATCTGCGGTGCTGTCTATGGTAAACTACGTAAATAAATTTTACCTTATACTTATCTATTAAGCCCCACAATTTATTTGGCTCATACTTCCTACACACTAGTCTTGCAGCTCCAGCGAAAATACAGGCGGTTAAATTTAACACTGCCGACACCCAATACAATGTTGAATATAGAAGAACCACTGTCTCCGGGCCAACTACCCCCAGATGACTAAAAATTAAATAGCTAACAAGTTTTTTACCATTCAACTAAATTTAATGTTAAGTGCCTAATACAGAGAGTCCCGAATCAGTCAAAGCAAAACAAAAAAAAAAAATTTAATCCAGCTAAGATATTCGAAAAAAAAACGAAAAATCCTTATGATTTATTAAAACAGTTTCTGAAACATCTACGTAAATAAACAAAAGAAAGCACGTCTTTTTATTATCACCAAGCTGACTGGGGGAGATTTAAAAATTTGAAAAGGCTACATTTTTCCAATGTCCGTCGTGAGGGCATAATAAAAAGATCTAAATCTTAAGAAAACATCGTATAGATATGGGTGTACTTGGTAACCCCTGAAGGTGACATCATTGATGCTAAGACCGGATGTGGTCCTACAAGAAGCGTCGAACACTACACGCAGCTTGGTCGTAGTGCTCTTTTCCCTTATCATCGCATGATGAGGAAAGAAGTATTTATTCTAAAAAATGTTATTTACCGGGGAGAGGGAGACATATCTGGCATAGCCCAAATTGACACATTCATCCCCCTTATGCGTCAAGGCCCTTTGTGCACATTTTTCAATAATTATCCTTCTCAATTCGTTCAGATTTGCAGGTTTTGCCACAAACACTTCATTTTTTAATTGTCCCGAAAGAAAATAATCAAGGGGCGTTAAGTCTGATGACCTAGAGTCCATTCTATGAAGCTTTTAGTTCAGCCTATATATCCTAGAGACAAGGATGATGTGTTGGGTATCTAATTTATTTAATATAAAATTGTGGACAGAGCTTGGTCTAATTTTAGATCTTAGTACTTTAAGAAGCCGAGAATATTGAATAGGAATTTGGCCCTTATTTTACATAAGTGTTTTTTGTGGGGTAGTAAAACTTCAGACAAAGATCTGCTGTTGCAGAACTGACCAAGGTACAGAAACTTTCTTGGTTAGCTATAACAGAAGCAATTAAAACAACCCCAACGGGAGCCATGGAGTGTCTCTTGGACCTTCCACTACTTAACCTCATAGTGATGGAGAGGCAAGAATGGGCTACTTTCGACTGCAACAAAACATTCAACTGGTGTATACGCTATTTTAAGACATAACGACATAAAAGGTAGGTTGGTGACAACATCCTAGACGTGAGAACAGACCAGATGATTCCCCAATATTCATTTAACCCAATCATCTGGTGTACAGATGTATCCAAAACCGATTAAGAAACTGGGGTGGGCGTGTTCAGTAAAATAAAGAACTTACAATTTTCCATTCCAGTAGGAACACACAGTTCTGTATATCAAACGAAAATATATGCATTACTGCACTGTGCAAAAGAAAACAACAGGATGGCTAATAAAAACAAGCGGAGCTGCATAATAGCAGACAGCCAGGCGTTACTGGGGGACTGGCAAGCCCCAAGGTAACGTCCAACTTGACATGGGAATGCCAAAAAGAACTGTAAATCCTGAAAGAACGCAAGAGGAAAACTTTTTTGTGGGTACCAGGACATTTGGGAATAGAAGGCAACGAAAAAGCGGATGAGCCCTGTCATCCACACCATACTTTGGACCAGAAACTGCCCTTGGAGTGACGAAAACTGCAGCACAAGGGCAAACCAGGGAATGGATCCGAAAGAAACACGAGGAATACTGGGGAAGCATCAGTAAAATAAGACATGGAAAAGGCCTTATAAAGGGCCCATCCAAAAGAACGAAGAAAGAACTACTCAGACAAAGTAGGAAAAGACTTCGCATAATAGTAGGGCTGTTAACAGGGCACGATAATCTAAGAGAAGGCTCATACAATAATGGGAACCCAAGTTGCAGTATGTGTGACAAGAGAGAAGAAACTGCCTATCATATTCTGTGCGAATGTAAAGCGTTGAATCACAGAAGGCGGACATTATTTGGGCAACCAAAAATGAGCCCACAGGAATATATCAACTAATCTGTCTCGGGTTATACAGACTTGTAGAAGAAACAAGACGAAGGGGCTGCGCTGCCTCCGGTAGTAAATGAAGACGGCTCCCAAGAAAAAAAACACATCAGTTTTCTTGCAACTTAATCGTATTACATCCTTAAAGATTGTAAAGGCTAAGTTTCAATATTGCATCATAAACGAGTAGATTTTTGGTTTACTGGAAGTAAGCCAAGCTATTCCAAAATATTAAAACTGTGAATTTTCTTGTCAGTTAATAAGTGTCATTTCCATCTGTTACTATTTTTTCTAATAATTGATATGGATATTGACGGTGACCTTTTTTTCATTTAATATGTTGCATATTTAACTGATATTTGACATTTACCTGATTTATCTTACAGCTTTATCTGCTCAAAATGATCTGATATTGAATTTAAAAAAGGGAGATTTTTTGTTTTTTTTTATTAAAAAAAATAAGGAACACGAAAAATGTAATATTGGAACTTAGCCATATAAGGTAGTTCTATAGGCAAGCTTTATATTACGTCATTAAAAATCCTTGATGGAATAGAGACTTATGGTTACTGCAAATTCCTTTTGGTAATCCGGTTGTGCCACTGCTAAAAAATATGACTGCTGTATCGGCAACATCTTTTATTTTAACAGGAACGAAAGTGTCCTCTTCTTCTTGTTCTTCTAAGAAAGTATTAAATGGGGTGAATTTGTAAATATCCACATTATCTCCGTACACCACAATTTCTGTATTAATTTCCGCGTTTTTAATGGAGGTAGTCATCATCTCTATTACCTTAAAAAAATAATTCACACTGTAAAAAAAAAGTATGTTACCATTCTTCCAAATTTTTGGTATATGGTAAGTAATAAGTTTAGCAAGCACTATATTAAAAGTAGTGGTAGCTCGTGATTTGTCTAACAGGGTGAGCACAATATACAAAAGCAAAAAAAAACATGTATCGTTCATATCATTTAGATAGATAATAAACCATTTTTTTATTTTAGATAAAAACAGAATATAATTGAAATCGTTAAATAAACAAACACATATTAACCTCTTTTTTGGGAAATTAAAGTCAATTTTTGTTTTTGTTAACGATACTTTAATCACTAAGGTATTCATTAAAGTTTAAAATGTTACTAATATTTTTTTTTATTGAAAGTGTTAGACAATGTTGTGGTTTCAATAACACTAAAATCTTGGACTTCCATTGGCTTTATTTGTTGATTGTTACACAACGTTTCGGTTGGATATACATCACTAACCGAAACGTTGTGTAACAATTAACAAATAAAACAATGGAAGTCTAAGATTTTAGTGTTATTTAAGAACTTTTTAATAAAGATCATTGACAGATCATTTAGTATACTATGTCCTTAGTATTTTCCCAAAAAACTTTTGATTAATTTTAAAGTTAAAAAACACTTTCACACTTTCTGATGTTATCATTAATATGGTAACCAATATTTTTAAAACCTGTACAATTTTCTTAAACTTAACAAGCCCCAGCATCGTCGTGTTGTTGTCAGTATAATTTGTTTTAAATATTTGACATTTTACTTTTGGTCAAATTGAACTCGCTGAGGTTGTGACAAATCTGTGACAAATCTAACATAATGACAAATAATGAATTATTAATAATTAATAAATAAAGGCAATGGAAGTCCAAGATTTAAGTGTAATTGAAAAACACTAAAATTTTGGAAAAATACTAAACCTCTTTATGACCCTTTTCTCTATATTAAAAGGTCACACTCTATAACGTAAAATGTCATTGCGAACAAAAAAAAGACCCGAAATATTTTTTGATATCGGCATCGTAAATGATCATAACAGGATTACATCTGTCAATTTTTGACGTATGTATGACAATTAATCAAAAGTAAAATGGTATATTAAGTATTAAGGTCAGAAAAGGGTTTTTTACAAAATTGGTATTTTTGGCATCGAGACCTCGAATCCCAAACGATGAAACCGTAAAACATTAATTTATTTTTTGACGTTAAAATATTTTTTTAGGGAAATTTTAAAAAAAGAAAAAAATTGTTAGATTAAAAACCAATCAAATTCCCACTTTTTAATTTCATAAAAAATTTATTATTGATTAATTTGTCACAAATTTGTCAACTTTAGCTAGTTCAATTGGACTTTCGTGAGATATAATATATGGAGAGTGCTTGAAACTCAGGATGCTCTGCTATTATTCCCGAAAAAATCCAAACAAAATGCTTTTTTTAATAACATTTGATTTATAAATAGGTTCATTTTACTTTTTAAAAAAAGCTTAAAAAATTTCTGATCGGAAGTGAATACTTACCGATCGGGGGAAAATTTTTATTCACTTACCGATAAGTAATTTTAAACATTACTTAGGGATAAAATAATGTAACCTGTTGTTTGCAATATTACCTGAGCGTGAAAAAAAATTTTTTTTAAAAATTTTTTTTGGGGAATCCCAAAGAACGATGTTTTATTGTTATTTTGGAGTGGGCGTATGACGCAAACCCAACACTGGGTAACATAATTGATGTTTATATCTGTAAAGGCTTTTCCCCTAGGTACCGTCAAATTTTATAAATATGTCTCCCATTTTTGTTGAAAAAGGGTTTTTTTGGGGGTGGGGCAGATACCTTGCATACCCTAAATACCAAAAAATATTTGCTACTGAGCCCAAAAACCCACGGTTCGAGCCCCATTTTTATAGGTACAGACTTGGCCAGTTAAAGCTTTAACTTTGACCGTTACCACCGTCACCACGAGGAGATGCTTTTTGGGCTCGGAAAAACATTTTAAAACCCCGGTAAATTAAAGACGATATTTTCACAAAAAAAAAGGGTTTCTGCAAACCCCAATATAACGCAATTGACTTTTTTCCCAAACCCGGGGATGCCCACCAAATACGCTCATAAAAACGATATATTTTTTTCAAAATTTTTAAAAAAATTTTGGGGAAATCCCCCTGGCCCAGAACCCTTATTATCCCCCGGTTCTTTGAAATCGTTTTGGGGAGGGTGAGGGTGAAAACCCTTAGCCCAAATTTTCAGACATTCTAAAAATAAAAAAAATATAGGTAGTTTTTTCAAACTTTGTTATTTAATATCTCGCAAACGACACGGAAAAAAAATTTTTGGGTCGGGCAGTTTTGTACAACTTAAAAATGCGCTTAAAAAATACTCGATTTAACTCTAACTTTAGTACGCCCCCAAAAACAGTGGCGGCTGGTGTATTTTGTTTTGGGGGTTTTCAGCAATAAAAAAAATTTAAAAAAAAAAATTTTTATAAATATTTTGCCCTTTTTTCTTTTTTAAAATTTAAAATTTTTTAAAATGCTCCCTTTTGGAAAAAAAAATTTTTTTGCCGCGGGCGATTGTCTCCGCGGTAAATTCAACCAACACCAATGCGAGACCCCTCTTTTTTAACGACCGAAAAAAGGGGCTATCATCAAAAAACCCAAGGGCCCCCCGGTTTTCATTTTTAAAAACCGCCCGTACCCAAATTTTGGGGTTTTTGGGGGTTTTGGTTTTTTCCCGCTCTTTTTTTTTAAAAATTTTTTTTAAATTTTGGGGGTTGGGCTTTTTTAAAAAAAAGGGCCAAAAATTTTGGTTTTTTCCAAAAAGGGCCCCTTTATAAAATGTTTTACTGATATAAATTATGAAGTAAATGTATACCTATATGTGATATGTAGGCATTTTGTTTCAAGTAGTTTATTTTTAATAAGAAAAAAACCCGTATTCAATGCATTTACTGCAGAAAAGAGATAATGATTTTAATTTTTTAAAAGTTTTTAAAAAAATTTTAAAAAAATGGTAAAGTTTATAAAAAAAAAATAAAAAAAATGTTCTATAAATGATTGATTTTAAACCCTTGTTTTGTTAGTTAAAAACCCCTTTTTTTTTTTCAATCTCATAGGATCGAGCCTATAAATACAGACCCAATTTTCTGTTTAGTTTTCATTTATTAGCTTTTATTGATTAACATTTATTTATTAACCAAATTAAACTTTTAATAAATTAAAAAAATAATAAAAGATTTTTTTTCCCGTAATTTTATATTTGGGTTTTTTTCCCAAAAAAAGTGTTTATTCAAATATCCGCCATACAATTTATATATTTACACCCGGCAATTAGGCCTGAACCATAAATAAATATACAGAGTAACTCAGAGCTTTAAATTTTTTAAACATATTATTTAATGCAGCACACAGCCAAAAAGTTAAAGAGCCCCACGCAAAAAAACTTCTTTTGTTTGCTAAATTTATTCCAAGGAAAACTCAAACTGTATTTTATAACTTAGTACTTTTCCTTAGGCACAATAAAAAAGGGCTTTCGGCTTGACCAAGCTTTTAAAAGGGGGGGCATCTCCAGTAGTAAAACTTGGATCCAAGGGAAACAAAATTTTAAAGCCCAAAAATAAACAGGCTATAAAAGGAACGCAGTTGGTAATTGGTTATACGAACAAAGACATACTACGTCATCTTCTGACAAGTTTCTAGTTTTCAAAAGTAACGCTGTTCGTATGGATCGTTTGAGAAGATTTTCGTAGGTGTCAATCTCACCAGTTTCGGCAATATACTACAAATTTTTTGGTTGGGGAAAGAAAAAAAGAAAAGGGTTTTAAAAAAAGGAAAAAATTAAATTGTAAAAGAGGCCCTTTTTTATTGGCGGAAAAATTAAAAGAAAAACCAAAAAAAAAAAAAAAAAGGGCTATTTTTTTAAATTTTTTTTTAGGCAAGATACATTTAGGCAATGGCTAAAAAAAAAAGGGACGTCAAAATTTTTAAAATAAGCGGTGCTAAAATTAAAACAGCTCCACAAAAAAAACAAACTTTTAAACTGGAAGGTTTTAAAGGTATCTTCATGTTTTTGGGGTCTCTGAGTCCGAATCTGGGGCAATTTGACCCTAAGGGGCAGAATCGAGGGCATTTCAAGGTCAAATCTGCAAAATTATTAGCAACTAAATTTGGGAAAGTGATAACTATGTTTTTGGGGGTCGCTAAATATAAATCCGCGGTCAGTTTGACTCCATCTGGTCATGGTCAAGAGTTATTTTAAGGTCAAATCTGAAAATTAGAGTTTTTAAGATTTGACCACGGATTCGTAGTCAGCTAAATAAAAAACATAAGTATACACTCTTCAAATTTCCTTAGACTAATTTTTTCAGATTTAACCTTGTAATGCTTTTGACCCGGGCGTGATAGGGGCAAACCGACCCGGGTGTGGATTCATCGACCTTTTAAAAAAATACCAAAGTTAAGTCTATAAATGGGAAAAATAAAAAACCGCTTTAACCAACCCTTACCAACCAAAAACTTTGAAAAAACCTTTTTAAAAATTTTTATAACTGCGACAAATAAAAAAAACCCTTTTAAAATTTAAAAATATTTATTTTATGATAAACCCAAAAATTAAATTAATTTAAAAAGATAAGTAAAACTTGGCGAACTGGGGCTTTTAAAATTTTTCTAAATAAAATTTTAGGTATTTATTACTTTCCCAATAATTTTTCCTATTTGGGGCAAACCAGGTAATCATTTATTAAAAAGGAAACTTCAAAAATATCTATTTTAAAACGCGTTATGCCAAAAAAAGTAGTTCAGTTTAATATTAAGAAAACGATTTTCCCGAAAAAGTCAAATTTTAAAAAAAAAATAGAAATAAAATTAAGCGCATGAAAAAATTCCACCTTTTTAATTACACGGGGTTAAAAAAAAGGTGTGGAACCGGGTTTTTTTTGGCATTTTTTTTTCACTGAACATGACTCTGAAGCCAAATTTGGGGGTTTTGAAAAAATCAAAAAAAAGGCGTAATTTCATATATTTATTATATATTTTAGTTTTTTTAATTCAATATGTCAAAAACTGAAAAAGACACACGAATTTTATATGAATAAATTATGTTTTTTACGAGCCCTTTAATTTAAGTTATGTTTTTTTGTCTAAATACCACTTTTTTTCGAGTTATAATAAAAAAACCCAAAATTTTAGGTTTTTTTTAAGCTTGGTAAAACCAAAAAAATTCCTAAAAATTTGGTTTTTTTATAACTCGAAAAATTTTTAAGAAAAAAAAAAATACATCCCCAAATTTAAAAAGGGCTCGAAAAAAATTTTAAAAATAAAATTTTATTATTTTTGGATTTTTTTTTTTTTTTTTTTTTGTATTAAAATTTAAATTAATAAAATCAATAAATTATAAAAAAAAAAAAGTACTTTAAAAATTTTTTTCCTTTTTTGGACTGAAATTTTGTTGAAAAAATTACGTTTTGTTTATATCTCCTTTAATATTTATCTCATAAAAAATGTTTTAAAAATTTTTATGTAAAATTTGAAAAGCTCAATTTTTGTTTTATTTTTTTTTTGTATCTCTTTAGTTTATATAGTCGTAGTCAAACATTCCGTGGTAGCAGGTTTCGGTAAATGTACCGTATCGTTTATTTGCTGTTTGACACCCAATTTTGATTTTGTTTCGTGTTTAGCAAAAATACACCAAAAAAATCTTAGTCTGACATCCAGCACACCTTTTTTTTTGTAACCTGTGTTATTTCTTTACATTTGTTTAATTTTTCTCAATTAAACATTTTCTTAATATTAAGGTATTACTTTTAGACAAAAACCCCTTTTGATATTTTCTGGCCCCTCCCGGGATTAAAATAAATGAACTTTGCCTCATGTGTGACCAAATTTTAGTACAGTAATCCCACAATAATTCGTTGATTCTTGTTTTACTGTTAGTTGTAATACTCAATAAACTTTGGGTAGCATGTAGGTCCGGACAAAAATTCCTTTATTTATTATCGTACCTACTTTTTCTTTTTATGTGGTTAAAGGCAAATTGTGGTTTCAATATAAAGCAGAGTCTTTCATTTTGTTCATCAGTCGTTTGTCAAATTTTCGGGGGTTTTATTGGCACCCAAAAAGCTAACCTAAATATTGATATTAGGGTAATGGATGTATAGTCTTTAGTATATCGTTTGGGTTTTTTACGGACCATACCCCAATAAACCTTTAAAAATTTTATTTTTCCCATTTTTTTAAAATTTTTATAAGGCAGGGGGGGGCCGATATTTCTTAGTTTAACCATTAGGATATAAATTTTTTAATATTTTAGTGGCAGTGTTGAAAACGTTTTTACTGTGCGTTTAAAAAATTATTTTACGAGAATATAACTATGTCGCGTCGAAATTTGTCTTGATGCAAAACGGTTGTGAAAAATGTGTATGAAACTTTAATCAGTAGAGACTAATATTTAAATAACAAAAAGCTTTAAAAAAAACCCTTTTACTTACAAAAACTCAAAATTGATAAGGGGTTTATTATTAGGAAGAATTGAACAAAAAAAAAAGACGTAAATGATTTTCAATCTTATATAACAACATGATAAAACCTAATAAGAAGGAAAATATATTGCCTTTATGAAAGGGAGTTATTCCCACCTTGGATAAACTAAAAAAGTAACAAGAAAACCAATATAAATATTAGCCGTCCACCTCCATAGAGTTGTTTGTAAAAAGGGGTTTAAATACCGCAAAATAGACAAAAGACAAATATAAGGAAATTTTACAGATTACGCACTTGGAGATTTATACCTTCAAGAAATTAAAAGATATAGGTTAGAAAATAGATTCATAATTAACCTTGATAAAACATGGTTAATAACACGATACAGTACCCAAAGGGATATTGATTATCAATATTGATTCGGGCGGATTATATAAGGATACAAGTCAGAATTTTTTTAAATTGGTTTAAATAGTTATTTACATTAAAATGCGGAAAGTTTACTTTTGGTGGAGGGGGTTTTTTAAATGGCCAGGCGAAGCCTTTTTAAAAACCTCCGAAGCGAAAACCTTTGCATCTGTAATTATTATTTTTTTCTGCTACTGTTCTATGTATCGCATAATTTAATAATCATTAACATCATGTTTTAATAGAAATACCCAGAGATTTTGTTTTTACCTGTTAAAAATTAATCCATAGCAACACATTTATTGTTACATTGTCTTCATCAGCACTTGTCAGATTTTGAATTATTTTAAATTTTAGTATAAATCCATTCCCATAAAAATTTAAAAATAGAAAAGGCATCAAAAGGCAGCGACCTTCCCTTTGTGCCTCCTTTGCCGACAAATCTAAATAGAGGTCCATCAAACTTAAATCGTTTTCTAATGGCATTTTAAAAATGGGGGGGGATTGCCCGAGAATGTGATTTGGCGTTTTTCAAGAAAAACCCGAGTCTTTATCACCGCCAACCCTCTGGTCTGTATATTCCATGCTCAAGTTAACAATTTCCGTAAACAAAATCAAGATTTTCGGAGTTCAAGAAACTAGTTGCTTTTAAAAGGAAAAACGATCATGAGGAAAAAAGTAAAAATTTAAAAAAAAGAAGAAATCTAAAGTTTTACTTAACTGCCTGATAAAAGTTCAGCTAAAGTAATAGCCATTATGGGAGTGGCTGGGGCATCCGGACAGACGGAAATTTAACAGAATGGAGCTAAGTGATGTAAAATAAGAAAACTGGCTATAGTAAAAATAGGGGAGTCTAAAAAAAAAATTAAAAAGAAACTTTTGTAACAAACGTAAACCAGTTCCTGATGTCAGATTTCTACAGGAATATATTAAGCTGAGACCAAGGAATGCTCTAGATGAGCGTTTATTGTATCGTTGAAGAGGTAAATGTGTTAATCGTAATTGGAAAGCCCCTATTTCAAATGTACCTAAAGAAATTGCGAAGTTTTGAAGCTTGAAGACATCAGTAGATACTGGCCATTCTTTTAAAAGAACGTAAACTACGTTCCTTGCCAATGCTTGGATGTCGATATTTTGGAAAAAAGGCAGGGAAATTTGGGAAAGTTTTTCTGGTGCGGGGGGACATATTGCTGAATCCTATAGTAATAAGGTGGAAATTTCAAAGAAGATTTTACACCAATTTAAATATTTCCTCTAATAAAGTAACAGTGAAAAAGATGAATATTAACGTGTTAAAAGGTGATAACATACCCCAACAACAAATTTAAAACTGTTAATTCAAGTATTATTCCCCCAATTTATTTTGCTAATTGCAAAAATTGCACAATTATTTTAATTTAATACCTAACCTAGTTTTTAAAATATTTTGTTAAAATTTGTTCTTTTTATAAATAAAACCCAATATTTCCCCCAAGCATATTTTCTTTTTTTTTTTCTCTTACTTTTTGTCCCGGCGCTGAAATATTACTTTCGTAACTAGCAACGCACAACCAGGTAACACGAAGGTTCTCTTTCTTATCATTCGCGTTGCTAGGACCACAAAGTTTTCTTTTTATACAGTAGTAGAAAATTATCTTTTTTAAAAAAATTCCCAAAAAACAGTGTTATTGTCATGGATAACGCAAGCTACCACAGTCGTCTGCTACAAAGCCCGCTTCTCAAGTTCAAAAAAGGAAATCCAGAAATATTTGTTAGAAAATGATATTTATTTTGAATTCAGTTCCAAAAACGCAACTTTTGAAAGTCCTAAATTCATATGCAATTAAAAAACAATATGTATGTGATAATTTGGCTTTTAACAGGCTGGGCATACTGTCTTCGGGTTCCCCGTATCACTGTATGTTTACCCCATGGAGCATTTGTGAAAAAAAGTGAAATCAAAGATCAGAGCAGAAAAAAGTTACACCTCTTTAAGTCCCCCGTGTTATAAATTTGATAAAATGTAATTACTAACATACCATTTGAGAGCTGGAAAAAAATTTTTTACAGCCCTTTAAAATTAGGACTCCCATTTCTATCCAAAAAAACTAAATCCTAATTAATCAATGATGTCTCTGATAGTGAAACAGAATTAGATTTAGATATTTAGTTAAAAAAGTAATTATTATGATAATCAGTTATAAATTTATTAAAACTTTGCATATATTTAATTTCTTAATAATTGTAAAATTATACTTACCTAAATAAAAATAAATTACAAATCTTTATATTATTAAGTCCGGGGGGTGTCCTTTAATACCTACCAATCCGCGGTTTTTTTGCTGTCCGGTATAATCCATAAATGAAAGGGAAGACTAACATGTTTACTTTGAGACAGACTACCCCTTTAAAAAGGGGGGGGTGCCTACACAATATATATTTCAGGCAACCTTTTTATGGATGGGTTTTCCCGAAGGGGTTTTCATTTTTTATTGCGGTCGAGAAATCAACGAATTATTGTGGAATGTACCGTAGCACCAAATGTGTCTGAAATTAAACATTGCCAGACCTAAGAAGTGTGTGTTATGTAGGTTGCCTCGAGTCTTATTTTGCAAAGTGGTGCATTTTACAAATAATAAGCAAAAAATCAAAATTATGGATTCGAAATTTTCATAATTTTTTTGATAAAGTAAAGCCTGTATAATGTACTTTATAGTACTGGATGTTCATAAACAATAAAAAATAGTTCATAGCATAATATGTGAATTGCTAAGCATGAAATCACACCTACAACCAGACGCCACCGAAACCCGCCCTTTGTTACTTACCATAGCCGGAACTACCATTACATGAACTTAATTTAAATAATTAAACAATAATTTAAACAATACCTGAGCAACTCTGTGTTTATTTTTTTGCATTTTCTTAAAGAATTCATATCCGATGCCATGTGTAGTTCTATAGTATTCCAACGTAACTGAAATAATATTGGTAAATTCGTCCCTTGAAATATCTAAAATTACAGACAAATAGTAAATTGATATAGATTTTCTTTAACAAGAAATCTTCTACTATAATTTGGCAAGAAAACTACAAATTTACCATCTGGGAGATTATCAAAACTCATATTTAATCAAAAAAGACAATTTTAAAAACCACCACCTTATATTGTTCAGCGGTTTATACTTATTTTACAAATAGGTAAGAATTCGGGATGTTAAAATTTGTGCTAGAAAAAGATATATCATCATGCGCTTTTTAAAACTAGCAAAAAGCGACTCACGCCAACGATTTTTAGTTTCTAACTGCTAACTACTAGCTACTGACTATAAATGAGAAAAATGCAGGGTAAAAGAAACTACAACGTAAAAGGTGTTTTATTGTTTCATATGTTCGATTGACCCTTAAATATGTAAAAACCGCGAAATGCTATCATATAAAAGGGTGCATTTTTGAGATAGGAGCGAATTTGTCCACTTTTCAGTTTTTTAATTTGAATTTAAATTCTATGTACTTTTCCAAACGTCTAGTTTAAAGAAAAGTTATTTAAAATCATATTTCTTAATAAAGTGTCACTTTTTAAAGCCCAAAAATTTTTTTAAATATATTTAAGGAACCAAGCAATAAAAAATTAAAAAAAGCACTTTTGTCTTTTTTTCAAATTTTACCCCATAACTAGTTTCCACATAAATTTGGGAATAGGATTTGCTTTACAGAAAATAAGCTGTTAGCCTGTTTTTTAAAATGGTTTTAAGTAAAAGTCGTTAGGATTTGTAATAACTGAGATATTATTTTTTAAAGGTAGATACACTCGTCTTTGTTTCCTAATTTTTAACGTTTTTCATCAACCTCTTTTCTATAAATTTAGGTATACACAATATGACTTAAAAAAGAAGGCTTGTTTTTTGACTTTTAAAATGGTGCCTGTTTAGAGTATGTAGAAGTAATAGTAACCTAGTTATGATAAATTGGCTATTCTTAACAAGAATTGAAAAGTTTGAAACATGGACTAATACCAATTTTCATTATTAAACCCTCTACGCCGCGAGGTTTGCTTGAAAAAACAGCCTGTGGATATACTAAGAGATGTAACGAAAACTATGGCATGCAGGACAATGCATCTTTTGCGCGGAGCGTCAGTTGTGAAAACGCTGATATATCTGAATTACCCATAGATATTTAATAAGCAAAGGGGGATATAACCGTTCATTCATAAATTGGCTTTTGTTGTGTATCAAACATTCATAATGTGTGAAAAGGACTTCCGATAAAAAATTCCCTGCAGGCAACGCCGCAAGTGTTTTGAACCCAAAAGTCACGGGCCAACAGTGGCGTAGTTCGTTTCAGAAACTATTTATCTATAGAAAATTACTAACATATATTTTTTTAGTATATTATCCAAAAAAAAGCTATTTTATGGGACTTAGCCCAAATAAAGTGCCATGACAACTTTTTGGGCTGTTTCGAGGAACCTGCAAGTAAATAAAACCTATTGGTTCAATACAATAATTAAACTTTATTTATCATATAAAGCGACACTTCTAAAAACTGGCATTGTTAACCGTTAACCATACATAATAAAAAGCTTAAATCTCTTTTTTTAACTTTATCGCAATTGCCCCTGTTTTTATCTTCATCGCTATCCACACCGATTTTTATATAAAAGGAATAACAGATCATCTAACAGCCACCCTTAAAGTCCACTAATTAGATCAAAAAGCATGCAATACCATTTTGTAAAAATAAGAGGAAATTAATAAACCAAAAAAAGTTTAGTTCAGTACGACTATCAAAATATAATTGGTTTATATAAAATTTTAGGAAAATTAAAATTTGGGATTTGGTTTAAATAAAAAATCTATTTTTAGGACCTTTTTGTAAATAAATTTCACTTTTCTAAATTAAATAGGTATTTTTAACTTCTATGTTTTTAATGTTTTTTAATTACGAGAAAAGAAAAAAGGTGAGAAAAAATTTCACTGTTTTTGCATATAATTTATTGTATTCAGTAAAATATTAAAGCATTCTTAACTAATCCAAGAATATTAACCTAACTATTTATTTCTATTTTTGATAATATCACAAAGGGTCAAATTAATCTGAAAGATTTTGGCAATTTGTGGTAACTGCATATTATTTTCAAATCCAAGTAGGGAAAACCATAATTTTTTCTCTTTGGGTCAACAGGAAACCTTTAACAAATTTTATGTTGAAATCGTTCATATGCTATATTAATCTAATAAAAAAGTTTATAACAAAAACTATACCTTGATGGTTACTTTCAATCGATTATAAAATAATTAAACAACTTTTTCGTTAGTTATATAATCAAATTTTATGCTAAAATAAGTAAACAATCGTTGTTAATCTGCACAAAAATATAACATAAAAGGTATTAACAACAAAATGTTATTTGTTCGCCATGATATTGCACGTCAATGAAGTGAAGTTTTATAAAAGAACTGTTTAAACTTACCTGTGAAACGAAAGATTTTTGTTACGAGAATCCAGCTTTCCACAAACCTGGCACTTCACAACCATTTTCTAGTCTGCTTATTTAAAATAATACATAAAATATTAAGAAAATATTCTTATAACCGCACTTTAAAAACACAAATCTGTCTCCGAGCTAGTTTAAACAAAATGCAACACCGCCTCACAATACAAATAAAAAATTTACCACTAGCTGACCGACGACCTTCGTGACCGTAGCGTACGAAAATTGTGAATAAACTACAAAAAGCAGTGTTGCCCATCTTGACCGTTAATATTCCGTTATGATTATTTTTGAAAATAATATTAATAAAGCAAAATTAAAATCAACTAAAAACATATTTCTGTCGCTGCTACTAAGTTATTGCATAACGACATGTTATGATCTATAATCTCTTTAAGAATTTAAAAGGAAATATCTATAAAGCAATATCCAAAAATTTCCCAAAAGTAAGGTCAATTGGCAAGGGTGCATTTATCAGCACGTTTGAATAAGTAGTCTAGAAGGAGACACCATTTTAATGTTTGTTGCTTTTTTAAACAGTTTTTCCCCTTTACTTATATATCTTAATTACCAGAAGAAGTGTAAAGAAAATGCTGACGAATAATTTGATACAAATATTTAAAAACGTATAAATAATTTGAATAGTTTAATATTAAATATAAAATGTTTGTCAGAAAAACAAATAAATTAGTAAGAGGTTTTCCCGAAAGAAAAATTTAATTTAATATCTTTTTCAATCCTGCGTAAGTTCTTTATAAAATAATCATAATATTAATAAAAATATATATATATATATATATATATATATATATATATATATATATATATATATAAATATTATATATATATATATATATATATATATATATATATATATATATATATATATTTTTTTTTTTATATTAAAAAAATTTTTTTTTGGTATATTGTAAAAGGTGCAAAAATAGAGGAAAAAAGTTTATTAAAAAAAAATTCAAATTCAAGGAAAACACGGTAAAGATTTCAAAAAATTTTCAAAAAATATCTGTTACTATCAATCCTACCCAGTATTTTTATGGACAGTTTAAAAGTTGTGAAATATGCTTGTTTTTATATTTACTAAAATCGACAGGGAAAAAATTTATAGGACAAAGTTTACAAAAAATTAGGAAAAAACGATGAGAATAGCCAACTTTTAAAAATTATATCTCGGTTTCTACAAAGCCTGAAGACTTTGACCAAAAACTATTTTAAAGAACATTATTATAGCTTCTTTTTTTATAAAGCATCATCTATACCTAAATTCCGAAGGAAAAAAGTTATGGGGCGAATTACAAAAAAAAAACAAAAAAACATTTTTTCTGTTTTTTTTTGCTTCGTTTATTGAATAAATTTTGTTTGAAAAAATGGTTTTAAAAGGTGACATTCTGTTAAAAAATTAAATTTTAAACACCTTTTTTTAACGTATATATACAAAAACTACATAGAATTTAAGTTTAAATTAAAAAACTAAAAAGCTTAGTTTAGGTTTAAACCTATTTATAGTTTTGCTGGTAACAGTACTCTTCACTTTCAAGTCGGTCTCTCAGCTTGATATGGAAAATAGGCTAAAAGTATTGCAGATATCTTATTTACAGCACCTTTAATTAGATCCATAAAAATGTCTTTCAGATAAATGCCTTAAAGACACAATAACATTTGCTGTCTTAAAGGAAGTCTGCCAATTCTCATCCCTTATAGACGAGCGACAGACCTCTCTAAAATGGCAAATGGGCCCGCTTCTGAAAGCAAATTTTTTGACATTCCTTTTCTCTGTCTTTCAAAACAGTGACAAACCTATAAGCTACGTTTAAGGGCAACAAGAACATGTTATCCTTATTTTGACTTTTTCTTTCCTTATATTTTTACAGAATCCAAGCTCATAGATTGGTAAATGGCCAAGTTTGGTTTTACTTCATGTTTTCAAGGCTGCAGCATTCGATTGAAAAGTTTATTTCTTGCAACAAGCGGTGGAATATTATTACAACAAAATGCAATTTTAAACTAAATTGCGAGAAATTAAATACGCTTTTTCATGTTTAAGTCGCTACAACTTTGATCGCTCTTAATATTTCTTTTTAAAATTTTTACTGCATAAACTTGTTACTTTTTTCAAAAATATTGACATCCCTTACATATCTTTAAGGCCAATATTATGAATTAAAAAAAAACGAGTTGAAACGTTCGAAGGTAAAAGTTGTATGACAAACTTTTTAATTTTGATTTTTAACCAGTACTTTATTCAAATACAGTGCAACCTTAATATAATGAGCCTCAATATAACGAATTTTTTGATTATCTTTTTTTTTTTTGAATACCCTAGGACTGCTCATAAAGCTAATGTAAAATATACCTTTACATTAGGAATACATATATGCAAAATATACATACAAACGAATATTTTCTAATTCCCTTCAGTTTGGTTATTCGAAGTTACACCGTATATGGCATAAAAAAGTTTTCTAAAAAGGACCCCGCAATTTTCTTATAGAAAATGGATTTCGGTCAATTTTTTTCAACCTTTGCATAGTGATAGTTCTCAACACGCTAATCAAAAGTCTTTACGGCATAAAACCCGAAAACCCTCCCAATCCCTTCAAAATCACCCTCAAAAGTCACTGGGGATTTTTCTTATGAAGAATGGGTTTTGGCCAATTGTTTTTAAACTTTGTACAGTGATATTTTAGTTTTCAACGCGCTGATCAAAAGTCTTCACGGACACAAAACCCTAAAACCCCCCAACACCTCTAAAATCAACCTCACTGGGGATGACTTTGACTGATAGTTTGGTAAATTGCTCTGCAGAATTTTTTAATAGTGTTGTCGGTTGTCGAATTGTAACCACTTAAATAATTACAGAGTTACAGCCTGACATCTCCTGTATCTGCATTTCTTACGGGGTATGTAACCCCCGCCCCAGTACCTCCTCACCTGACTCCAGACTGTAGCTCTGAAACTATTTAAGTGGCTACAATTCGACAACACTATCAACAAATTTCGCAGAGCAATTGACCAAACTATCAGTCAGAATCATTCCACTGACCTTTCATGATGATTTTAAAGGAGTTGGGAGAGTTTTCGGGTTTTGTGTCCATGGAGACTTTTGATCAGCGTGTTCAGAACTATCACTATGCAAAGTTTAAAAATAATTGACCGAAACACATTTTTCATAAGAAAAATCCCAGTGACCTACGAGGGTGATTTTGGGGGGGTTGGGGGTAGTTTTCGGGTTTTGTGCCCGTGGAGACTTTTGATCAGCGTGTTGAGAACTATCAGTATGCAAAGTTTAAAAGAAATTGACCGAAACCACTTTCCATAAAAAAATTGCGGGGTCCTTTTTTTTCTTTAAAATAATTTTGCAAAAAACAAGAATACTTATGGCGCAAATTCCTTAGCCACAATGCAGCATATGAATCAAAGGTTTCTAAAAAATGCATGATTGCATGTCAAACAAGAATCCTTAAAACACTGCACATTTATTTAAATTACATACTATTAAACGATTACCTAAGTAACGTTGATACACGATTAAACAAAATATAATGTTTAAAAATAAATTAAAATATATCTTTTATAAACAACGCATTCTACAGGAACAATGGGTTTTTGAAGACTGGTGGTCTGGGGAATTCGCGAAAAAAATTTTTATACTTTACAAGATACAAAAAACTCAATTTTTTAAAATCATTTCCTAAACCCGAATCATTCTCTTCCTAATATAGACAATCTAAAAATTTTACATTCTGAACAAAACGTTAAAAAATAAGTTATACTAGAAAGCTTAGAAATTTATGAACACAATAAAAATAATAATGTAAATCTTTTAAATATGCAGATAGATTTAGAAAATTCCCAATTATTTAGTATTTTCGATTCACAATAGTACTTTTATTACAACAATAAACGTCTAAAAATAGCGATAGGACCTAATAATTGTAAAGAAAAGAACATTGTAAAATTATGGTATAAAATGTAAGTACAGTAACGGCCATTAAATCTTGGGCAATTCTTTGTCACTTTCGTAAAATAGGCTTATGCCACCGTCTACTGAATATAAAAACCTGTTAAAAAAAACCTAATGCCAAACTTAACTTTGGATCAAAAAGTATTAATTAATCATTATAATGAGCAAAGAGGTAGGCCAGAAAGGGATGTGGCGGAAGAGCTTAACATCCCAAAGAGTACTATTCATTTTGTTAAAAAAAATGGCAGGAAACACACTCCTTTAAGAGAAGAGCTGGAAGTAGTCGCCCCAAACTATCGAATCAAAACAAGACAATAATTTAGTTAATGTTTTGAGAAACCAACCATTTAAATCTGTAGTTACAGCAAAAACGGAAAACAATTTCCCAGCATCGGTTAGAACGGCACGGCAAAGAATAAGGCAAATATCCGAATTGTGCTGCCACGCGGCAGCCTTAAAAGCGTTTTTAACAAATGCAAATAAAGAACAACGCATTGGATTTGCTCTATAATTTTACTTGGAACCTCCGATTTTTTGGGAAAATTAATATTCACCGATGAAAAAGTGTTTCATTCGTTCTACAATGGGTTACCTAAGGTATACAGGCCCCAAGGAACACGATTTTATGAAAAATATACCCAAAAGTACAGAAGTAGTGGGCGACTTTCGATACCTAAATTTTTGGGGGTGGCTGAGTGCCCATGGACTTGGTGTATGTTATTTTATCGAAGGAAGGTTCAATGCGGAGGTATAAATAGATTTACTCCATGCTTCCTTCTGTACTGGATCGATTTCTGGACAAAAATTTTATCTTTCAGCAAGATAAGTGTCCCGTTCATACGGCCCGGCAAGTCGATGGATGGATGGAGGAGCATCGTATCAGGGTTTTACGGTGGCCCGCACGTAGTCCGGATTTAAATGTTATGGAAAATGTTCGGGCGTTAATATTTAAAAAAATAAATAGGGCAAATAAGTTTAGGCCGCAAAATGTAAACGAACTTAAATATAAAACTTTAAAGGCGTGGAATGATTTACGAACAAATCAGGACTTCGCCCGGGCTTTGGTCCATTCGATGCCTGGAAGGCTGAATTATGTCTTAGAAAAAAACGGGTCCGCAATAAAATATTAAATTTGTTTGGAAGAATATTTAAGTTTGTTTGAGTTTTTTAAATTGTTAATTAATTTATTAATTTGTTAGTTTTCTTTAAATATAAATATTTTCTTTAACCCTTTGCTTTATTTATAGTAATTAAAGTAGAACAAGGTAAAAAGAGCGATTTACAAAAATTGGCCAAAAAGTCAAAGTTTGACAATTTTTTTGCCCAATATTTAATGGCCGTCACTGTACATGTTCCTTCGTTTGCAATGAATTAATAAAACGTTAAAAAGCAAAATAAAATCTGTGTCAGAATAACAAAGTAAATTTTTAAGTTTCATTGCGTTTTGCCTATCTAGATGTTAAAAATGGAATAAAAAACAATATCAAAAAGCATTTAATAATATAACAAAACATACCTCAGCAGTAAAGGTACCAACTATGCGATAAATCAAATAAACTGCAGTGACGCCACGATCTGCATTGTAACATTGCTATATGGGTATTGGTATTAACGTAACTTAAATTTTGATGCACTCAGTCACTCGACAATTTTCCTACCTCCTCGAGTTATCTCGAGTTTTCAGTACTTGTAAAATCTCACTTAGTTCAAGTTTGCAATTCGGTGAGATTTCCCAACAATTTTAAACAAATACCTTTATTATTTTATATTTTCTTACTTATACAGTGCGGCGAGCTACAAGATGCAAGTTTAAAGCTGTCAGTCTCGGTTTGTATCAGCGCGGCATGGATAAGTAAAAATGTAAAATAAGTATTAAGGCATCAGTTGCCGAATCAACTCATACGCCAGTCGACTTGTCTCTGTGTAAAGTCCATCCTTTCAGATTGACGACTTTATTTGTTGGTCCAAACTCTTCCATGGTTAAAAATAAAGACTCCCTCTTAATTTTTCTTTTTATTTTTTTTATCTTTTCTTTCTTTGGTTTTTTGGGTCTTTCAATCTTTTTTTACCCGTTTTAAAATTGCCAAATTTATTAATTAAAATTAATTTGTTTTGGAATAGTTACAAAATAAATTTAATAAACAGTTTTATAGCAATTCACAAGTCGCCTTGCGACGCCAGGATGGGCTGACCTTTAGAGGTAAAACTGGAACCTAGGCAGTATTGTCACTGCGCTCGCCCAGCGGTTTTATGTCAATGTATAAATTTCGTAAGTTGTCTTGCTGTAAAATATATCAATAAATTTGGCCTAGCAAAACCTACATTTTCGATAATTTTTACTATTACTTTCAAATAAATAACGTGAATTTTACATGTAACTTGTTGCATAAAAAATAAACTCAGATTTTATATTTGTTACTTTTCTTTTGACAATCTATTAATAAAAATATTTTCTTAACTTTTTTTATTTATTAATTTTCTTTTGATAATCTACCAATTAAAATATTTTCTCCATTTTGCAATTCAGCTTTAGAAGCTTTAGCTAATACAATAAATTTATCTTTTTTGAATGGCGAATTTCCTGAAAGTTTTAAGAGCTGCTGTGACTATTCCAATTTATAAAGCGAGGAATTGTGATACACCTTCTAATTTCAAACCAATAAGCTTATTGCCAACTTTTTAAAATAATTAAGAAAACTAAAAAATGGAGAATGATTTATTTTATTAATAAACATACAATTTTAAATTTAAATCAATTGGGATTAAAAAAAACACAAATAATGCAATATTATTGCAAAAAAAAGTTTACGTTTTAACTTAAAGCTTGACTTTATCTGTGTGTTTTTTGTCAATATCAATAAAACTCCTTTTAACTTGTGGAACCGCTCTGTTTCTTCTTTGAACTATCAAAAATTCTACAACATGACTTCAATGTAAAAGGAACACTTATTAACTGTTCAAGAACGGTCTCAGAACGGTTGCACAACTTAAAAGGAATACACTAAATAAACACATCCTAAAATACCATAAGAATTAGTTTAAAATATCTAACTGTTTTTTAGAACACAGACATTATAGGTTGGAGCTCTGGCGCTTGGTACAATATGATTAATAAATACGTAATAACTAAGTATTGATATTCCACTGCGCTTAAAACATAGATGGATTAACTTTTTAATAATAGGATATTATAACATTTTCAAGGCAAATCCTTGTTCGTGATAAAATCGTTAAAACTTAATTAAGTATGCAATTAATGTGGTTATGTAAGAAAAGCATTTAGAATAATTTATGCTGGTTGACATTTTAAATATACTAAATTTTGAAAAAAACATATATATATATATATATATATATATATATATATATATATATATATATATATATATATATATATATAGATGAAAATTTTTTTAAAAAACGACCTTTCTAAAAAAAATTTAATAAGTATAACCCCATTCAGAAGCTTTTTTAAATTTTTTCAAAACACACATTAGGACAGTATAGGACGTTTAATACCCCCAAAAGGACAATGGTTTGACCTATAACTTTTTTTTAAAAAAAGATCCATTTCATATTATCCTTTTTTTTAATGCAGTCTGGTTATTTTCTGATATTACTTCAGTTTTAAATTTTCCCTAAATTTTGGGGCAACAGTTTTGCCCCCGCCCCCTAACTGATCCAACAATAATCCCATTTTACGTTTAAGAATGCGGGGGGTTTGCATTAGTTTTTTTTTTTTTTAAAAAATTCACATTTTTAATGTGTTTTGGGGAATTTAAATTTCCAATTCAAATTTTTAAAAATTTAGAGAGGTATTTTCTGATTTCTTTTAAAAATTTTCTCTTTTTCCAATTTTGGGGGATACTTTTCCCTGTCTTTTAACTGACCCAACAATTTATTTTTCCCCCGTCGTGAGACTACGGGGGCCATGCCATTAGTTTGTGTTTTTTTAAAGTTATTTTTGATTGTTTAACAAAAATTTAAGGGTTATTAATACGTTTAATTTTCCCCTGAAAAAAGTTTTTTTTGGCCGTTGCAGTTCAGAATTTAAAATTTTTATAAAAATTGTTTTTTTTTCAATTTTTTCTCCCTGTTTTTTTTTTAAAAAAAATTGGTTAATATACCCAAAAATAAAAAAATTTAAATTTTTAAATTTTTCTTTTTATAAATATTGAAAAAAACCCTAAAAAAAAATTAATTTTAAAATTTTTAAAAAAACTTTAAAAAAAAAAAAAGAAAAATAATTAATTAAATTCATTAAAAAATTAAATTTTTGGGAAAAAAGGGAAATTAAAAATTTAAATAATTTTTTTCAAAAAAATTTTTTTTTTTAAATTAATGTTTTTAAGAATTTTTTACCAACTTTAAGAAAAAAAAATAGGTTCTAGGTTCCCGCTTTTTTGGGGAATTCACACAACATCGTTTGGGGGGGAAAAATAAAATAAGACTTACCACTAGTTAAAAAACCGCCTATAAAAGGGAACAAAAATTTCTCCCGGGAATTTTCACATTTTTTAAACCCCTTTTTTTGGAAACTAGTAAGGGAATCTCCTCTAAATACAAATCGAAGTTTTTGTGAAAAGGGCACCTGTTTCTTGAATTTTTTATGGTAAGGAGTCTTAAATGTTCTATTACATTTTTATGTTGTTGTAAAGTTAAAAAAATGGGTAATTTATTGGTTTTGTTGAATTAAAAAAACCAAGCACAAATTTATTTTTCAATAAAAAACTGAAATATCTAAGTAATATTATTACAGGAAAAAAATGAAAATTTTATAAATAATTGTTATTCTGGCAATTTTTAAAATTATGCAATATTGTTGCTGTTACAAACTTATAAAAATTATTTATTTTATTTAATTTATAAAATTTTATAATTTATAACATAAAATAATCAAAAGTTTTCCTTTTCTTAAACAATTTGCTTTTGGGAACAAAAAAGTTTTAAAAAAAAACCAAATCCAGAGAGTTTATTTATTTAATTTTTTTAAAAATTCGCCCTGGACTTTCAAAATTTGGAATACCCCGACTCTTTTTTGCCCAAATTTCAAGGGATTATTGTCATAAATATTAATATAAATATAAATTTACGTTTTTTTTAAAGATTTATAGTAACAACGGAGAACTCACTTTTTTATCTAAAACAGTATACACTGTATACAAGGACTATGAATATTACCATTTAAATTATGTTTAAATAATGATTTTTTACACTTTAATAAATCTGTATGATTAATGGGCGGATTAGTCTTCGTCATCATCACCAAAATGAATCCGTTTCTTTTTTTGGGGCCCCATCCTCATCCTTTAATGTCGTCGTCATTTTCCAAAAAAAAAAGTTTTTAAATTTAAATAATAATGTTGACTAATTTTTTTTGACAAAATTGAAAAAAATTTTTTTAAAAAGATTATCTTGAGGAATTTTGCTAAAAAAATTTAATTTTTAGAATTTGTGGTTTTTAAAAAAATTCCCTAAAACAAATATCTATTTCACATAACATTTAATTTAGGGGGTTAGGTTTTAAAAAATTTATCCAATCAAAAAAGCTGGATCAAATAATAAATAAACCTAATACATCTGGAGCTTCAAAAAACCTTTTGGTTCCCCCTTTGATAAAAAGTTCTTTTCCCTAACCTGTCCCCCCTTTGTGTATCCCAAATGAGCCCTCCATTTTTGAAAAAAAGACCAAGACCAAGACCGGGCTAGTCTTGGTCTTGGTCTTGGTCTTAACCTGGGCTTGGTCTTGGGCTTCAACCAAAAAAATCTTGGGCTTGGTCTTGGTCTTGCCCCCCCGGGCTTGGTCTTGGTCTTGCTAAAACTTTGGTCTTTTTTTTTGGGATTAATAATTTAAATAAGAATCAAAAAAAAATATTTTTTTAATAACAAATATAATAAGATGGGGACTATATTTTTTTTAAAATTTTTAAAAAAATCCAATTTTTTAAACTTAAAACATTTAAATTTTTGTTAAAAAAAATATTTTTAATGAAGGGTTTATTTATTTATCCAGGGGCGATTTTTGAAACCGCCTAATATGTAAATTTTTTTAAAAGTAAACTACATAGTTTTTTAAAAAAAATTAAAAACAAATTTAACAAAAGTAAAAAAAGAAAATTAATTAACAATTTTTAAAACAAAAAATTTATTTTAACAAATATTAAAAAATTTTAATTCCATTATTTTTTTTAAAAAATTTTAAATTAATTTGCGGCTCTAATATTTCCCCCGGTTTTTCACCTACTCGCCTTTCGTAAATCCCCCCTTTTTAAAGCCTCATTTTTGGTTAAATTAAGACAAACCTTTTTTTTATTCATTTGGTGGATATAAAAATTTTTTAGGGATAAAATTAAAAAAATTTTTTTAAAAAACAGATAAAATTAAAGCAAAAAAAAATTTATTGGTGAAAAAAAAAGACTTTTAATTTAACCAGAGGAAAATATATGTAAAATAATTCTGAATGGGGTTTTGTTTCTGTTTAAAAAAAAAGTTTTTAAAAAATTTTTTTAATTTTTCCTTTTTAAAATTGGTTAAGGTCAAAGTTTGTAGAAATACTTTATAAACAATCGGATAAGGGGAATAGTGTAAAAAAACTAACTCCTAAATCGTTATGTGAAAAAAAACATAAAAATTTAGACAAAAAGGGCATAAAATGTAAAATTATTTACTATTCCAAATTTTCTTTTTCCACTGCCCTCAAAAAAACTTTTATTTTTCTTTTCCCCTAAAAAAAATTTTGGGGAAAAAAATTTAAAAAAAATCGCCATTATTTAGTAAATTGATTATAGGAACAATTCGACGTAGAGGTTTTTTTAAATATTTTTTTTTTTGGGGTTTTTTACAATCCATTTATATAAAAAGTTTTCCTTTATCTATGGCAAATATATTTTTATTAATCCAAAACTTTCACATTATCTTAATTTTAGAAGCAATCTAATGGGCTACCTTTAAAAACAAAAAAATTATTCAATTTTGCAGATTTTAAACCCCCTTAAACTCATATACTAAAAAAAAAACATTAAAATTATGAAAGTAATATTATTCCTTTTTTGCCCCCTATTTTTCTGTAAAAAATTTTTGGAATGTAACTTTGTCGGAATTGAGTCCCATCTCATTATTTTTAAACATGTTATTAAATTTATTCGTTATTTTTTAAAAAGCTATAAACTAAAAGAACAAAGTGATCGATTTAATTATTATTTTATTTGAAATCTTATTAAATAACCTTTTAAAAGTTCTTTTAAATTTTTTTGTATGTCTGTAAAATGCCTCGAAAATATAAAATAAAATTACAATTTCAAAAAAGTTCAGAAGTAAAGAGTTTCAGGTGGCTTGGTCTTGGTAGTCTTGCCCCCCCCGGTCTTGGTCTTGGTCTTGGTCTTGCATCCCCCGGTTTGGCTTTCTTGCAAGCAAAAGGGTCTTGGTCTTGGTTTTGGGTTTTTGGTCTTGCCAAAAAACCAAACCAAAAAACCGGCTCGCTCCCCACTCCCCCACCTAAAATACTGTTCCCGGGTCGAAACGGCTTTTTTCAACAATACAATTTTGTTTACCCAGAGAACAGTTTTTTTTTCCCAGTCTTACAAATAAAAAAACCTTCACTTGCTTATCGACGATATCTATAAGGGGCCCTTTTTATTTAAAGTAAAGAACCGAATGTTCTTCATCCATAGTTTACCTGGAGAAGTTCTGAACTAACCACTTGCCCCCTACTATACCCTCGGTACATTAGGACTTAGGCTCTAAGCCTTTGAAGACTCTTCTAAGAAAACAAACTGGTAAAAAAACTCACTTAGGTATCATCCTTTAAATTTTTTAAAATCAAAATTGTAAAAAAAACAAAAATTTTACCATTTTTTTTAAAAAATTTGTTTATTATATATTTTTAAAAATATTAAATATAAATATTAATGTTAATTTCAACTTGGTATTTTATTTTTTTTTTCAAATTTTTTTTTCATTTTGTTAGCTGATAAGATAAAAAAAATTTATAAAAAAAAAATTTTATTTTAAAAGAAAATTTTAGGAAAGCAAATAAAAAACTTTAAATTTAAATATAAGACGCAAAAACAATACCCTAAAAGGGCCCCGATCGACAAAAGACCCGAAAATTCCCCAAATTCATCTTGGATGAAAGCGAAGTAAAAAAACATCAAGGATTCAAAAATTTAAAAACCGATTTTAGTCAGTGGATAATGCCATTTTTTTTTTTTTTTTTTTTAAAAGTAAAAATTTTCTTTTTTGGTTTAGCAAAAACCTCCCCCTTTTCTTAAAAAGGTCAGTAACTAGGGTTCAAAACAAAAATGTATTGCTTTGGGTTTAAAAAAATCGGTAATCAGGGTTCAAAGCTGTTTTTTTCAAATGATAATGAACATATTTAAAATTTTTGTGTTTTTTTATATACAATATTTTTTGATAATTCGATGGATTTTTGGTGAAATTACCCTTTAATTTTTAAGCTGCATTTAATTCCCATTAAACTGTTTATCTTAAATAAAATAAAAAAGATATTTTTTTTTTTCCTGAAAAAAAAATTTAACAAAAAAAAATAACTAATATTAAATCGGCAAGATTTTGTGTCACGGGTTTGTCTGACGAAAAATTTAAAAAAAAAAGTGAATTTTATATTTTTTCGCCGAAACTAAAAAAAAATACCCGGGGGGGTTTTTTTAATAAAAAAAAAAATGGCGTGTTTTTGGGGTTAAAAAAAATTTGGGTTTTTTTTTAAATAACAAAAAAATTTTACGTTTCAAAAAATTATGTTAAAAAAAAAAAAAAAACCTTTTTTGTTTTTAGTATTTTTTAATTTTTTTTTTTTCATCCCTTTTTTAAAATTTTAAAAATTTTTAAAATTTGGGGTCATTAATAAATTTTTTGAAAACTATTTTTCCAACGCCCATTGTTAAATTTTTTTTTTTCCCCCTTTCTATGAAAATTCATAGTTCATCATCAAAAAAATTTTTTAATTACTTACATGTAATTTCGTTAAAAACACACAATTAGTTAAGGAATATTATTAAAAAAATGGCTGCATTTTTGGGAAAAAATAAAATTTTTAAAAAAGAAATTTTAAAAAAAATTAAAGTTTAAACCCAACTATTTGATAACTCTTACCCATATCTCTTTCCTTTTTTTACCCTCTCGCTCTTTCTCCTATTTTCCTTTTTCTTTTTTTTTATTTGAAATTTAATACTGTATTTTTATCTTCTTCTTGGGTTTATTTTTTCCTACTTCTTCCCCACTTGAGTCATCAGTGTCTTCATTGCAGCCCATTTTTTGCCATTTTTGGGTTTTTTAAAAAATTTTCGTTTTTGATCTTTTTTACTTTCATCATTGTCATTGTTATATTTATTGTTGGGACTATCTTCTGGTCTTCTCAAAACCATTATTTTCCATGTTCGATGCGCCCATAAATTTTTTGGGTTGGGTCATTCTCCTTTTTACATCGTTTCTATCTTTGGGGCCCTTTATTTTTCGAATTATATTTTCTTCCTAGCACGCTCTTTATCTTTATTTTTTTTTCCCTTTTTCCTTTTTTTAAAAAACCCATATTTTTTTTTTTTAAATTTACAGTTTTATCCCCTTTAGTGCAATTTTTCATTCTTTTTTTTTCTTTTTCCCCTTTCATTTTTACCCTTTTTATTCGTCTTTTTTTCTTCGTTATCATAATTTTCCACTTTTTTCTGCCTCTGTTGCAATTATTCGCTTATTAATATTACTCCGTAAATTATGCTATTCTAAAAAAAAAAAAAAATACAGAAAGGTTTGGGTTTGGGTTGTAACCTTAAAAATTTTTTTTAAACATTGAATTTAATTAAAAATTTTAATTGAAAATATATTTAAAACGATTCAGTTTGACAACAATCTTTAAAAAGATAAATCTTATAGTTTTTCGGAAGTTTTTTTTTTTATTGTTTTTTGTATTTTGTTTGGGGCGTATTTGTGGAGCTGTGGTTTAAAAACAAACCCAGATGCATGCATTTTGCATGTAAAAAGAATATTTGCAATTCTACACTGTATATTTTAATATTAAACATGCATTGGTTATTATAATTTAAATAGTTTTACCAACCAAAACCCCTTACTTCATTCTTATGTTATATTCCTTTACCGCCAAAAGAGTTAGTAAAATGACACAAAATCTTAAAAAAGGCAAGCGCTATGAGCATTTTAAATTTTTTAAAAGGGTAAAAAATGCTACCCTTATACTACCAACCGCTGTGTTCCCCGGGTTTTCGTGGCTGGGCCCAGTAGGATCTTTTTGGGAAATGCGCTGAGTTGATGGTTATCGGCAACTCTTTTGGATGGGGATGGAACGGGTCCAAAACTAAGATGAACACAAGGCTTAACTCAAATTTAGCATACTGTGCTGATGAGTAAGACATCCCGTGCCTTAAACAGGTGTATCCAACGTGCCTCTGAGACCCTCAGAGTATCTAGCCTTACTGCGGGTAAGGGGCTCTGCCGTGGTGGTTTGCTTCCCCGCTCCCAAAAAGAAAGCGGACAGAACCGCTTTTATAGAAAAAATGACAAAGGTGCGTTACCGAAACGGGAAATCCGTATTAGAGGTGCCCTTTAAAATCACAAGCAGACAAAAGGGGCCCACCCAAACAGGTGTCGTTTGAAGGTGCCCCGAAGTACCGGCCCTTTTCACGAGGAAGGGGAATCCTCCCAACAAACAGATGCTTAGGAAGGGATCCCTGAATCCCAAAAAGAAGGCGGACAGAACCGCCCCCAAAAAAGGGGGTTTAAAAAGAAAGCGGATAGGACCATTTTCTGGGTAAGGCCGAAATCGGGCCCCGAAAAAATCTGGTTTCCCGTAACAAAGGACCTTACTACCATCACTAGACCGGGAGGGAGGGCGCGGATCTAATCGTCTGCTCGTCATACTCTCCCGGGGAACAGGTCCAGAAAAATTGTGCTCGTGTCCGGTAGGACACATAAGAGGGCATGAAGAAAATTAAAACCTCCCT
>JAHBCN010009709.1:0-10000 GCA_019359885.1 Listronotus oregonensis
GTATTCGGGGGTCAGTTGGGATGAAATATTTAACATATTTTATACGCGGTGTTCAAAAAAATTGGAAAAACTTTAAATCGTACAAAAGTAAAGTGCATTTGCAAAGATATGGAAATAGGCTCACTTTTATTTATTTCTGATTAAAATTTCATTATCAATTAACTAATTCCAAATTTTTGTACTAGTAGGCGTTGATAGTGACAAGCTTTATTGACACTTTGCTTTTACAATTCATTAGCCATAGTATTGTCAGTTTAAAATGCTTACTTTACAGGAAAAAATTTACTTGGTGCAATGTTATGGTAAAGGTGAAAAATGTTATCGTCGAGTTATTCAGGAATTTTACGAAAAATTCCCCAAAGTGTACGTCTGAGACTAGTTGCCGTAAAATAATTTTGAAGTTTTTAAGAACTGGCTCATTGTTGCGAATACCTAGAGAAAAAAAAGATACGATAAAAATGATGCAAGCACTTTGTTGGTATTACATTCAGTAGAGGAACACCCGACATTATCATTAAGAAAAAGAGCTCAAAATCCCCAATTTGTTAAAAGTCGCATATTCCGGAGATTTTAAAAACACAACAAGATACATCCATACAAGCCATTTTTTAATCATGTTTTGGAATCGGCGATGAGGAAAAACTTTTGGGATTTCTGTTTGTGGGTTTTCAGTATAAAAAGAGAATTTCATAAGAAAATTGTTTTCTGATGAATCAATTTTTTGACCAATGGTGTTGTGGCTTCGCAACATGCCTGATATTGGGTGACTTAATCCGCATTTTCGAATACCACGGAGGCGTAGTACTGTGTCAAAGTAAATGTGTGGTGCGCCATTTCTTATTACGGAATAATGGGGCCATTCTTTTTTACACTCAAATGCAATAGTTACATAGTTATGTTAAGAAAGTTCCTTGACGATGAATTAGACAATCTTCCATTAGCTACCGTTGTTCATTTTATTTTCAAAAGATGGATGCCCAGCATATTTGCGGCAACGGGTTAACAATGGTTAGACCATACGTTTCCAAAACACTGGATTGGGAGACAAGGACCAGTCCAGTGGCCTCCTAGGAGTCCAGATTTAACTATAATGGATTTTTGCTATGGGGCCGATTGAAACAAATTGTTTATCGCACACCTTTAATAAATGCCACTACTGATCAATTAAAGAATGCGATTAAAAATACCGTTGCTTCAATATATTTACATGAGGTTAGAAACAGTTTTGATCAATTACTTGTTCGTTTAGAGGCATGTGCCCAACAGGGTGGTAGTGGGATTGAGTAAATAAACTTACAACTTGTGCATTGTGATATTGGAATTAGTAAATTGATATTAAAATAAATAAACCCACAAATTGTGCATTGTTAATTTGGAATTAGTTAATTGATATTAAAATAAATAAACTTACAAATTGTGCATTGGTAATTTGAAATTAGTTAATTGATAATAAACTAAATTTATTCACAAATAAATAAAAGTAGGCCGATTTTTTCGAAAATTGGTATTAGAGACTACCTTTTACTTTTGAACAACTTCTTCTAGTAACTAATTTCCATATCTTTGCAAATAAATGCACTTTACTCTTGTACCATTAAAAGTTTTTTCTTTCAATTTTGTGAACACCGCGTATAAAATATGTTAAATGATTCTATCCCAATCCTACTCTAAGAGGTAGCAAAATTTTGTACCACAAGTACCTTTCTTCGATAAAATTAAAAATAAAGAAGTTTTTCCTATTTAAAACCTTTTCAGTGGACATATACTTCGTTTCACGAAGGTTTGTACTTTCGTCATCAATGACGTCATTACTTGGAAAAAAGGGTTGTCGTAGCTAATTCATATAAATTCAATGCTGTTCACATTTTTAATTAAAGTTAGGCAATATTGATGCAAGTACGTTTAAATGCGTTCTTTAGAGCACGTTCAGAATGGTTTTCTAATAAAAATTTTAATTCATCATGATCCGATTGCACCAATAAAATTTTTAATTTTCTTAAGGTAAAGCTAAGCTTAAATCAAAAATTCGATTGGACCAGAGTTATCGGCGGATTCAAGATTCTCTTTATCTCAGCCTAAAAATATCTAGACTTAACGTTATTCTTGTCTCAATTTTGTTTTTTGTGTTTCTCATGATGAAAGACCATCGAAACCCCGATTTTTAGAAAATTGGTGTTTTAATCGGCATAATGGAACAAGTAATTATCCGAATACAACATTTTTAGCAAGATTTAATTTTTTAAAGCCAACAGTGTTAATTAAGCCTTATAAAAACCAGAAAGAAATACCTGCGATATAACGATTTGCAGTTATTTTAAACTCTTTCCGATTTTCGGGCTAAAAAAGACGGTCTATAAATTGGTTTATTTTTTATAATATTCTTGTACCGTGCTATCTTATACCTTGCTAGCAACAAACGTTTTCAAAGAAATATAGTCATAATTTACATTTTAATATGTACACCAATAACAAACCACAAGAATAAACAAATCTACTTACCTCTAAAACTGCAGTAAGTAGTAACAGGTTAATTCCTGCATCTCTCTCCTGTGTTAAATAGTCAATAAGGTTTAAAATCATATTTTGTTCACCTTCTGAATACCGTCGAGGCATTTTACACAATAAAAATACGAAAATAAAAATAAAATCTGACCTTACTTTTGACAAAACAATTTTTTTGACAAGTTTGAAAAATGACATAATTTTATAACCCATATTTTAGGATATTATTATTGTAGCTTTAAAAAATCAGCTGCTGAACGGCAGCCATTTTGATTTTAAGAAACGACCAACCTTTTTGACGTCATTAATTTGTTTCAGTCTGTTTTTGACCTTTTTAATTTGTTAAAAAAGGTAAGGAAATTGATGACGAAAGTACAAACCTTCGTGAAACGAAGTATACCAGTATGTTCACGGAAAAGGTGTTGAATAGAAAAAACTTCTTTATTTTTAATTTTATCAAAAAAAGCTACTCTTGAAAAAAGAAATTGCTACTTCTTAGAGTAAGATTGGGATAGAAACATTTAACAAATTTTATACGCGGTATTCAAAAAATTGAGAAAACGTTAAATGGTTCAAGTGTAAAGTGCATTTATTTGAGAAGATATGGAAATATGTTACTGGGAAAAGTTGTTCAAAAGTAAAAGATAGTTCTCAATACCAATTTTCTAAAAAATCGGCCTACTTTTATTAATTTGTGATGAAAATTATTTTAATATCAATTAACTAATTCCAAATTAACAACTCATTATTGTTCTAGTAGGCGTTGATAGTGACAAGCTTTATTGACACTTCGCTTTTATAATTTATTAGCCGCAGTATCGTCAGCTTTAAATGCTTACTTAACAGCAAAAAATTTGATAAAATTGATATTAAAAATTTAAATTGATATTAAAATAAATTTAATCACAAATAAATAAAAGGAGGCCGATTTTTTCGAAGATTGTTATTAGAGACTACCTTTTAATTTTGAACAACTTTTCCTAGTAACTTATTTCCATATCTTCTCAAATAAATGCACTTTACTCTGTAATTTAGTTTTTCTTTTCGACACGCGAAAAATATATTAAATGTTTCTATCCAATCTTACTCTAAGAATAGAAATTTTATCAGGAATAGCTTTAATAAAATCAAATAAAGGTTTCCTATTCAACACTTTTCCGTGGACATACTGTATATATATATATATATATATATATATATATATATATATATATATATATATATTATATATATATATATATATATATATATATAAGATCCTTTTGATATAAAATTTTAAAAATTGGTTTTTTATTAAACCAAAATGTTTTTCCTAGGTAATTTTATAAATTTTCACTATTTTTACTAGTTTTTTGAGGGTAGAAAAAAATGGTGACGAAATGACCCCAAATTTGTAATCAGGAGGCAAAATTACTATGGAAAACATTTGTCCCATAAAAAGAATACCCAACTTTTTTTTCTCTGGCTGTGTAATTAATTCATTGTTTGACTTAAAAACTTTCCGACAATCAAATCAATTAAGTGCTTAATGCATTATAAAAATATGAAGGTACCTCGAACCCAGTGTTTCAACCTTATCGCATGACTCGATAAAAAGAGATATTGATGAGTTTGTGTTCTTGTAGCCCATGGTAATTATAAACATCTCCGAGCACCGCAGGAGACTCGACCGAGAAAGAAGAAATGAAGGAACCAACGAAAAGGGGCGTAGTAAGTTTTACCTTTCATTTTATTTACCATTATATCAAAAATAAATTGCTTTCCTTCTAATTGAGACGCAGTTTTGCCGAATTTTATGTTGGTTTCTAAATCAAATATTAATTGAAGATACACGAGAATCACAAAAAAAAATCTTTACAAGAGCATAAATTACAGATGTATCATGTAATGCTGTTAAAAAAATAATTTACAAAATCAGTAAGTTTATCAAAAAACAAGTCAAGAGTACCTAGTTGTTGAAAATAAAACGGGTATAATTTCTATCGTAATGCTGTAAATAATTTTTTCTACTCCTATATTAGTAAGAACCTAATTACACACCGTCTACTTTATCAGTAAATCTCTAATTACAAACACTATACTGTAAGAAGCCAAACTGTGCGTAAGGGCAGTTACGTAATATATATATATATATATATATATATATATATATATATATATATATATATATATATATATATATATATATATATATATATATATATATATATATATATATATATATATATATATATATAAAATTATATATATATATTCAGTTCCACAATCGCATTAGCCGCGAGCCCCAAAATCTTGAAAACTTTCAATAGATTTTACGTAAAGCTGGCTATAAAACAAATAGCATCGCCTTGACAACGCAAATGTTTGTATTATTATTTGTATTGTTACTTAAAGTTTACATAATCTTCTGCTTTTATTTATAAAAAACTAAACATAAAGTCGTAGAAAAAGTATAGTCACAACTCGAGTGGTAAGCCCATTACACACTCTTTCGAATTACAGTACTCGCTCACGCTCGTACCGTAATTTTCGAAATCGTGTGTAATGGGCTTCTTACCACTCTCGGTATGTAATATACTATTATCTCATGCCGTCAATAAGGTTGGTATAAAGAAAATTAATCAATTATTCAAATTCATATTTTTTGTAACAATATCACAGATTTAACTAAACCAGATGTGAAAGCCGGGTCGGCTCGATTGAAGTTCTTGACTCGAGCAACACACAAAGGCATCGCTTTAGCCAGAGGCATTCTTTTAACGGGCAGCGGCTACCTGCACTACTGAAAATCAGACTTTTTATTTTTAAGGACAGGAACGTATTGCACGAATCTGTCAAAATTAAAAGGTATGCAAATTAATAATGACTATTTTTAAGCTTCCGTATTGGAATATGTACTTGGGTTTAATATTAAAATACAGGGTGTCCGAAAAGTCTGGACTGGGTCAAATATCTCGAGAACGAAAGGTTGGATTTCCAAGATTGCAACTGAACTTTGTTTTGACACAATCGTCTATCTAATTCTGATGTCAAAAACCACCCCCACTCCTCTTAAGGGGTGAACGTAAGGGTGGTTTTATAATTTTAAATAGAAACCCCTATTTTTTGCATTTTCGGATTCCTCAAAAATTCTGTGTTTGGCCCCCAATTTTCACCCCCAACCCACGCCACCCCTTCACAGGGGATGAAAAAAACGAAAAAAGTTAAAAATAAAAAATAAAACTGAACAGTTTAAATATTTAATTAAATCCGCAATAAAAATAAATATGTACAAAAACATGTTACCCAATCTCAAATTTCACCCCAACCCTCGCCACCCCTCCACAGGGGATAACAAAAATTATTTAAACAAAAATGAAACTGAACATTCTAAATTCTTAAGTAAATCCATAATTAAAATAAACATGTCAGAAAAATATGTGCCCGATCTAAAATTTTACCCTTCAAACCTTGCCACCCTTTCATGGGGGATGACAAAAATTAAGAAAATAATATTGCAATAAAAAAATGTTTATTTTTATTACGGATTTAATTAAGAATTTAGACGGTTCAGTTTCAATTTTGTTTTATTAATTTGTTTCATCCCCTGAGGAGGGGTGGCGAGGTTGGGTTGAAATTTGAGGTGGATTTAATTAAATATTTAAACTGTTCAGTTTTAGTTTTATTTTTAACTTTTTTTCGTTTTTCATCCTGTGAAGGGGTGGCGGGGTTAGGGTGAAATTGGGGGCCAGACACAGAATTTTTGAGAATCCAAAAATGCAAGAAAATAGGGGGTTCTATTTAAAATTATAAAACCACCCTTACGTTCACCCTTAGAGAGGGGCGGGGTGGTTTTTGACATAAGAATTAGATAGACAATTGTGTCAAAAACAAAGTTTAGTTGCAATCTTGGAAATCCAACCTTTCGTTCTCGAGATATTTGACCCAATCCAGACTTTTCGGGCACCCTGTATATTTTTTCTTCAAGCGTCCAAATAATAACTTAGGCACAGCAGGAATTTTTTATTTACACTAGAATATCTCCAATAAATCATATAATAGTAGAAATACCAATATTGTAATATTCAAATCTTACAACGCGTATTATGATAGAAATACCAATGTTGAAATATTCAAATTCTCAATTAATCACCCTTACAATATTCATAATTATTTTTTTTAAAGTTCTGACAATTTTAAGCGCATTATAATTTGAAAGTGTGATTATTATAGCAGCACGAAGCCAAGCTTCACGTCTAAAAAATGTCTATTGTGATTTTTGAATCTGAATAAATAAATCGAACTTACCTTATAGAGTCACTTGGAAGCGAAAAAAAGTTATTTCTTTATTATTAGATGTACAGCATCTACATATGCACTTATAACCTGTCATGTTATAAAAGTCGAAAATAATAAATATATTAAAACTGACTTTTACGCCCGCACTAGCCTCGTTTCACAGTAACTAGTAAACTAAACAGTTCAACGCACGCGAGAAACGGCTCCCGTACTAAATGATCCGCCGTTGAGCGGACCATTATAGTGGGGGACGCTGACCGTGCCGCCACGCTATGTTTCGTATCTGGTCTTTTTTATCTGGGACAATATTTTATTAAATTTTTTAGGTTAAAAGGTCATGTTCTGCAAAATATATATTTTTTATCTAAAAAATCTGTTATAATTTATTAATTTAAGATAAATTAAAAATAAATAGTTTTAAATTCCGGAGACCGGAGTAATTTTGGCAAAAAAATGGTTTTTCATAAAGGATCGCCTTCTTAAACAATTTTTTTTTTATTTAATGTATGCATTATTTTCTAAACAATCTTAAAAAAAAAGCATTCACTTTAGGTCTTATGTTAGTTTACAAGTTCCCTTCCTGAGCCAATAAGGCGTAAATTCACATTAAGTTCAGAAAAACGAAGCTTAAAAAAGGTGTAAAACTTGGCAATTTTTTCAAAATGCATAGATTAGCATGAAAATTTGGGATTAAGCTAACTTTACCCTCCTTTTCATAATCTATATTATGCCGATGGGCACTTTTCACTTTTTAGGGCTGAAAACTATCCTTTATTGCTAAAATCTATAAATCTATACATTAAAGCTTAAGTTGAGTAAAATTTGACTCAAATAAGTTAAAAAAAATGGTATCTTGTTTCTTTGAAACATTATTTAAAATATTTTAGCCCTTAAAAATTAACCCCTATTATGATTTGAAAACAAATTATTTTCCCTAAAAAAAATTATTATATTATGACAGTGTTTTGCATGAAAATTTGGATTTTAGCTTAACTTACTCTCCTCTTCAAAATCTACATTATGCTGAAGGTCGCTTTTTATTTTTTAGGGGTAAAAACTACCCCTTATTGCAAAAACTTTCAAAACTTTCATATTAAAGCTTAAGTCACATAAAATTAGGCTTATATAAATTAATAATAAGTATTTAATTTTTTAAAACATTATTTAATATATTTTAATCCTTTAAAATCAACTCTTACGATGATTTAAAAAAAATGTTTACCGTAGAAAAATTAACATATTGTCACAGAGTTGTAATTAAAAAATGTGACTGCTCAAAAGTATTATACTAATTTAATTTTGTAAATTTTTATTTCTTAATAATCCACCCTTTTCAATATTACAATGCAAAAAATAGTACAAAACCTCGGATTTAAAAAAAAAAGCATCGACTCGCCTTTAGAATGCTCAAAAAATTGGTTTATTAAGCATAATTCTTTTAGTTTTTGTAATAAAAACCTATTTTAAAAAACCATTTTGTTAGATTTTTAAAGAGCTATAAGGTCCTATATATTAAAACTGTTTAAAACCCTTACTTTTTTAAAGAGGTGGGTTTAAAAGGCTGAAACAAGATAGTGCTCGTCTATACACACGCGTTTAAGACGTTTATTAAATTTCCGTCATACAGTAAATTAAAAATAGCAAAATATTTGTAATTTAAAAAGCTACAATTTGATACCTTAGTAATTTTTACGTATCTTAGTTTTCCAGTTATTTTCAAGAAAAGCTAATTTTTTAATAAAATTCTGAAATTTGATTTTTACTTGCAGCTCCATTTTTTCAAAATTAAGCTATTTAAATCGGTTAAAATTTTAGAATGTATTTATGATGCATAGATAAGGAGAATTAAAAAAGGGCTGTGACTCATTTAAATTAGGGTGGTAATTTGGGGGTTCTTTTCGAAGATTTTTGCACTCAAAAAATTTTGGTCTAACCTTATTTTAATTATTACTCACTGAACTTTTTTGATGCAAATTAGTGATGAGCGAGACCGGTCTTGGTCTTGGTCTTGCAGCAAGACCAAGACCAAGAACAAGACCGCCTTTCTACTTGCAAGACCAAGACCAAGACCAGGGTATGCAAGACCAAGACCAAGACCGGGGTGTGCAAGACTACGCAAGACCAAGACCGACCTAATAATATTTAATTTTTATATTCAATATATAGAGGTATTTCATACAGACATGACAAAGAATGTGTCAAGAACTGCCAAAAGAGGCGATTATTTAATAAGTAAGAATTTCTTTAATAAAATAATAATTTAATCGATCACTTTGTTCGTTTAGTACTATAGTTCTCTAACAACGATAACGAGTAAATTTAATAGCATGTTTCAAAAATAATGAGATGGTGACTCAATGGTCCGACATAGCTTGACATTCCCGAAATCGTTTACGACAGAGAAAAACTAGGGTTACAAAAGTTATAAAAGCTAAAAATTACTTTCATATTTTTAATGTTTTTTAAATTAGCTATCTAGTGATGCCCCTTACAGGGTGGATCAAAAATCTCCAAAATCCAGAAATACATTATTTTTGATCCACACTGTAAGAAGTAGCACTACTAGATTACTTCTTAAAATTAAGATATAAATGTAAAAGTAATGGATTATTAAAAAATATATTTGCGATGTGATAAAGGAATACTTTTTTTATAAATAGATTGCACAAATCACTTCCGGTTTAGATGATAAAGTCAAAACCGAAAATGATATTTAAAAACCATCAACGTTGACATTGTTCCTATATAACAATAATTTCCAGCATAATATACAGGGTGGCGATTTTTTATAAATTGATTTTTTGCCATAATTTTTTTATTTTTGGGGAAAACTAAAAATAAAGGAGTTTTCTTGAGTGGCAGTGAATTGATCGGAAAATTCTGGAAAAGAAAATGATTTTACATGTCATGCCCTTTTTGTCTATATTTTTTGTATGTTTAGTTTTTCACTATAATGGACGATTTTGGAGATATCAAGCTTTGTCACAGTATTGAGCCCCCTTGTTTCTGCAGGTTGTTTATAAAGTATTTCTACAAACTTTGAACGGCAAATGTTTAACTAATTTAAAAACAAAAAGTTCATATAAACTAAAAAGTTTTTTAAATAACTTTACTTTAATCAGATTTTACGTCAGAATTATTTTCACGAAAATTTCCCATCTGGTTGAAAATACAAGTTTTTTTTCTGCTCAAACAGTACACAGTTTTGTATTTGCTTTAA
>JAHBCN010009709.1:15000-34250 GCA_019359885.1 Listronotus oregonensis
TTTTATCGCTAGTTTATCAGTTTTTAATCACCTCACTATAAAAATTGGCAAAACGCTTGGTGCAATTATTTATTTTAACCTCAAAATTGTCGTTTATCTTAGATGGACTTGATCAAGTGCACTTCCAGCTAATTTATGTATATTGACTTTGTTTGATATAACTGGCGCCTGAAAGTTTGTTCTTCAGATTAAACATTTAAAAATAGGCGATTAAATTTAGAACATTTGTTAAATATAAAAGTGCCCTAGTGTGTTAAAAAATGTATCATACATTTGATATAGACAATAAACTAATGTTGTTAGTTTGCTTATTATCTGTGATAATTTCTTCGATTTTTGCTAAGGAAGGACCTGTGAGCATAAACAAACCAAGAACAAGAATGCAACAACCTTGGGTTCAAATAAATTCAGGTATACATATATTTATTTTATATTGTGAAATTTTGCTGTTTGTATTAATTGAAAAAAAGTTCATAACTCGGTTTATAATCTATTTTTTATTTTAATTAATAAGACAGAGGAGAGGATACCACAATAGACAGATTTTCAGTTATTTGTAAATAGTTCGTTAAAAACGTAGTATTTTCGCAAAATATCTGTTTCCACCCTATATGTTCTACCATCTTTTTCATGAATGTACCAGCCCTTTGATTAGGGAACTAACTCTATAAACAATGAATAATGGAAAATCAATGGCCCAATATACTTTTTCATTTAATTATTTAACTGCCCATTGACACAATATACATATGTCGGTGCCAACATCAACATATTGCGTTTGGCACACCGGGCCATCGACACTTATCAATTAGTTTGCCAATACTTATTGTATTATACATATTGGCCCTATGATATATTTATGAAGGCACACTGTTGAAAAACTATTGGGGTGTTAACGATATAGTAACTAATATTTACAGATGTTTGATTTAGGGCCACTGTTGGAAAATCATTGGGATATTAGCTAACTGGTAACTAATATTTACCGTGTTTCATTTAGGCTTACTGTTGGAAGACCACTGGAAACCAAATGAAATAAAAATATAAAAAAATGATTTTTATTAAAAAAAAAGATTATTACATAAAAAACTATGATATATTGCCTTGAGCACAACAAGACAAACGAGGCACTTAAAACAATGTGGTTTGCAGATGATAATGTCATAAGATCTCTAACTACAAAAATACGAAACAAAGTCAGAATTAACATAACAGCCAATAATAATACAAAATCGAGTACAAAATATAATAATAACAAAGATTCTAAAAACTATAAAATATCACCATAATATACTTTTCATTTGCCAAAACACCAAAAAACACAAAAACTGTCAAAAAACGGTACAAACTTTCAGATCACGTAATCCCTAAAAATCACCAAGCTTTTGAAAAAGTTAGGTTATGACGGCACGCTTCACTTTTAGTTGTCGGTGGTTAGGCAAATGGCAAAAAAGAGAACAAACACGATCTAACGTACGCTGAGTAACGAATAAATGCAGTGGGCCAATGTTTAATTAATAACGTTGGATTTGTAACTCGGTTAAATTAATAGGCCACTGTGGATATATTATTATCTTTTTTCTGTCGAACCATTAACTGAGGATTAATATCGGGCCAACGAATGATGATAGACAATCAATTAAAAGACGCTCACATTAGTGGGCCATCACAGTACCTTTAGAAAATCGACAAACGCTGTTTATAGGGAAGTGTCACATGTATATCACAATAGACAGATTTTCAGTTATTTGTAAAAAGTTCTTTAAAAACGTAGTATTTTCGCAAAATATCTGTTCCTATATGTTCTGCCATCTTTTTTCAAGCATGTACCAGCCCTTTGATTAAGAAACGTGTCATGTATCAGGTAAACATTATTAATCAGATTGTCTTTAAAACTTTTTTTAGTGCTCTGCTACTCATTTTTTTAAATGTCTTTTTTTTATCATTAAAATCGGCCTAGGTTCTAAAATAACTGCAAAAAATATTTGTTTAAATATATAATATCTTTTTTTAGTAAAATAATATTAATTAGTTTATTCACCTGATAAAGAAAGTTTTGCTTTATTAGTATTATAATCCATCATCTTATTATACGATCATTTTTGCAATACATTTGCAATAATCACTTATTTTGTGTATTTCCTATATTTCATAAATGCGTATCTCTTGGCTGCCCTTTTACTTATTTTATTGATTAATATTTTTGAAACATTTGTAACATTTATGTTGGCTTTACTACATTTTGAATATGATTGAATAAACTTAAATAAGTTGGTCAAAATCATCACAAGTGATAATTAATAATGATAATCAAGTAATTTGCTATACTATTAATTGAAAAATATATTAGAATTAAAAAATATATAAACAGCCAAAGTAAGATTATTATAAAAGTAACAAAAATATTTTTTTTTATTATTTATTTTTTTTAAACAAGTTTCTTTTGTAAATGTGTTGCTTTATTAGGATTATAATCAATCATCTTATTACAGTCCTTTTTGCAATGATCACTTGTGTCTTTCCTAGATTTCCTAAATACGTATCTGTTGACTGCCCTGTTACTTATTATATTGGTTCATAAATATTTTTGAAAAATTTGTAATATTATGTTGGTTTAAATAAACATAATAAGGTTAAAATCATCATTAGTGACAATTAATAATTATAATCAAGTAATTTGATATACTATTTTACGGAAAATATATTAGAATTAAAATATTATTTAAACAGCAAAAGTAAGAGTATTATGAAAATAATATAAATACGTTTTATTTATTATTTATTTTTTTAAACAAGGTACTTTTGTGAATGTGTTGCTTTATTATTGCAGTAGAGATCGAACGCTGTTAGAACAACACCGATACGTCACGATCTCATATCAGTTTGCCATATGAGACCGTGACGTATCGGTGTTGTTCTAACAGCGTTTGATCTCTACCTTTGCAATGTCCATTTGTGTAGTTCCTAAATTTCATAAATACGTATCTCTTGGCTGCCGTGTTATACTCATTTTATTGGTTCCTATTTTTGGAATATTTGTAATATTTCTTTACTGAATTTTAAATATGATCGAATAAACTTAAATTAGTTGGTCGAAATCATCACAAGTGACAATATTGATAATCAAATAATTTGATATGTATATTTTTTTTACGGAAAATGTATTAGAAATAAAAGATTATTTTAAGCAAAAGTAAAAGTATTATGAAAATAACAAAAATAAATTTTATTTAATTTTTATTTCAAAACAAGTTTTTTTTGTCCATGTGTTGCTTTAGTAGAATTATACTACATTAAATACAATTTTATTGTACGTATATGTCATCATATTAAAATATGTAACTTTAAAATTGGAAAAAAATGTTGTTTTTTGTTGCTATTAAATATAAGGGTATTATTTATATAATAGAAGTGCTGCTGCACTGTTTTGGCCATAAAAATCAAAAAATAAAGATTTTTACATTTTTTTAAAATGATTTTTTCGTCATCGGATTTATAAAAAAAAATCTTTAAAATTTCAAAAACAATGTTTTCGTGTAGATTTTTTTATTTGAAAAGTCGAAAAATACAGTTTTTGACTTTTGATTAAAGATATGAAGGTCATGGATTTATTTTTTATATTATTCTTTATTTTTATATCTTATTGCGCATCACAAATAGGATAATAAAAAAAAATAAAAATATCAATTTTTTTTTTTTTTTTTTTTTAAACAAAAAATTAACATTAAAAAATTCTGGTTACTTTTTTTTTGTTTTACTTGTCATGGGATGTAAAAAATCGTTAAAATTGAGTAATCATTTTTTTAATTGTTCGTTTTTTGATGCACAACAAAAAATATATATTAGTGATGTAATGAATATTCGCATATTTTTGCTTATTCGCATTCACAAAATTTCTGCGAATGTTTTGCGAATATGAATATTTAGATTTAAGATAATAGTAGGTTCATTAAATTAAAATCCATTCCTTTCTTTTTTTTTACAAGAAAAAGTTATTTAACCTCGTAATCACATTATCAGTCTTCACTTTATCATTTAGTATTAATTATTTATTTACTTTAATTTGGACAATAAAGCTTAACAATTAAATTTTTATTAAAACTTATAAGACAAAAACTATATAATGCAATGTAAACAAACAAAAACACATTCTTCTATAAAATTTTAAATAATAAACTTAAACAATTACATTATTTTTCTACAATAAACTATAAATAAAACAAAAAAAATAAACGGAACGCACCTCGATCGAACAAGACTGCCACCAAATCATAGACAATTGGCGCCAAATTTAAACAAAAACTGAATAATCGCATCCGCGATTATATATATATATATATATATATATATATATATATATATATATATATATTATATATATATATATATATATATATATATATATATATATATATATATATATATATATATATATATATATATATATATATATATATATATATACAAAATTACAGATTCAATGCATGCATGGGGATCTCGGAAACCGTAAGAGATACGAAGTCGGTTAAATTATGGCAAAGTTGCGCATTTGGGTGCCTAACAACATGCCTATTAGAAAGTTGTAAAATTCCGAGTACTTCCGGAGTTATCCTGAAAAAACCGAAATTTGCTAATTTTGTTTTTAATTTTTCCTAATGTTATTTAAAGAGATATGGAAAAACAAAAGACACTTTCTTGTTTCCACTTCTTAAGCTCTACAAAACAAAGTTGAGAGATTTTCCGTACGACGTTTCGTTTTCGTTAAACCATCATCAACTTTATTTTTTTTAAATACGGACCTGGATTTTTTATTTAATTTTTTTGAACTCCTTATTATCCCAATTACAAAAATGTATAACACTTAATATTTATTAACAAAAATGGAACGCCCCTTTTAAGAAATGATGTGCGTTCCTTGTCTAACTCATTGCCTCTTATGGAAAATATGTTTATTTAACAGAAAAATATTAAGTGGTATACATCATTGTAATTTTAATTATAACTGCTTCAAAAAAATACAATAAGCAATTGAGTGCCGTATTTAAAAAAATAAAGTTGATGATGGTTTAACAAAAACGAAACGTTGTACGAAAAATCTTTCAACGCTATTTTGTAGAGCTTAAAAAGTGGCCATGAGAAAGTGTCCTTTGTTTTTCCTTATCTCTTTAAATAACGTCAGAAAAAAATAAAAACGAAATCGCCAAATTTTGGTTTTTTCCAGATATCTCCTTTCAACTTTCTAATAGGCATGTTGTTAGGCACCTAAAGGCGCAACTTTGCCATAATTTCGACTTCTATTCTCGTTCGAGATCCATGATGACTAATTTCACTCATATATATATATATATATATATATATATATATATATATATATATATATATATATATATATATATATATATATATATATATATATATATATGCAACTTACGAAGCCAACAGCAAATTTGATAATTCTATAAACATTAAAAATAATTTGGGTCAGAATTTTGTTAATTCGTTGGAGATGTCAAATTTTTGTAATGAATACTTCATAAATATCGGAGTTGAAATGGCAAAGGCCATTCCTCCTCCTGAAATAGAGTGTCAAACAGATTCGCCTATACCAAACTCAATTTTTTAAACCTATAACTAAAAACGAATTAATTAAACATATAGCTTCATTAAGAAACAACAGCTCACCCGGCTATGAAGACATTCAGGTTACTACAATTAAACAGACATACCTAGAGATACTTGATCCATTATTACATATATTTAATTTAATTGTAGAAACCGGAATTGTACCTGAAGAGTTCAAACTGTCAATAATTACGCCCATACACAAAGCGGGATGTAAAACTTCTATCAATAACTATCGACCCATTAGCCTCATAAGCCATTTTGCTAAACTCCTCGAGAAATGCTTAAAGGAAAGACTCACCCTTTTTTTTTAAACTAACAACATATTATCTTCAAACCAGTATGGCTTTGTTGAGGAGTCTAGTACATCAGACGCAATGCATAAGCTTATAACCGAGGTAGTCAACAACTTAAATATGAATAAAAAAAGTTTAGCAGTGTTTTTAGACCTCGCAAAAGCATTTGACACTGTCCCCCATGACAGACTTCTTGCCGTTCTTCATTCCTGTGGTATTAGGGGAACTGCTTATAAATTATTGCAGAGTTATTTGGTTGGTAGATTACAGATGGTCAAACTTAATAATGTCTTAAGTAGTAAGCAAACAATAAAAATTGGTGTTCCACAGGGAACAGTATTGGGACCATTACTGTTCGTTACCTACATAAATTCTTTGTTGAAGTTGAACATGGGCGGGATATCTATTTCCTATGCTGATGATACGGCGATTGTTTTCGCCGGTGAATCTTGGGATAGTGTTAAACAAAATACAATAAATGGAATCAAGATTGTAAAAAATTGGCTTCAATCTTATAAACTAACTTTTAACTCGATTACTATTGATAACCATCGTCTCATGGAAGCATCAAGTACAAAATACCTTGGTATTATAATTGATCAGTTTCTTAAATGGCAACCACTTATTGATTATCTATCGAGTAAACTACGCAGACTCATTCATAAGTTCTACCTAATGAGGGAATTTTTAAATAGAAAAACTCTAATAACACTTTATAAGGCATTTGTAGAATCGATAATTAGATATGGGATTCTGGTGTGGGGCGGACTTTATAATAGCAACTTACATAAATTAAATATCATACAAAAATACATCATTAAAATTATATTTAAAAGAAACAAATTATATCCAACTCGTAAGCTGTTTTCCTCAGAATTATGTAATATTAGATCAATATATATGGTAACTGTCTGTTCTTTTATGCAGAAACATAGAGACATGCAGATTGCTATAGACCACAAATATTCCACTCGGGCTAATGAAAATGGAGATTTGCAACTTCCGCTTAGCCGCAATGATCTTAATATAAGATACATTAATTATATTGGCCCCAAAATTTATAATGTGCTTCCAGTCGAAATCAAAAGAATATTGAATAAACATAAGTTTAGGAAGGTATGCAAAAGATTTATTTGTGATAACTACCTACAATTTGAAAGGTTTTTTTAATTGATTTCTTTATCTTTAGTGATACATGATTTTTGTAGATTCCATATATGGCCGTTTCTCTTAGTTGTTAAATGTTACTTTCTTTTAAGATATGTTTTTGAATCTAGTTGTGATTGTAGTGAATTATGCACATACAGGTGTTCCTCATCTAGGTGCATTTTACTTATTTTATTATAATTATATTTTTGCTTACTTGTTTATCTTATTGTTATAAGTACCATTCAAAGATATTAATGCTCATGTGTATGTAATGTAATGTATAATGTATAATGTATAATAAAGATATTATTTATTATATATATATATATATATATATATATATATATATATATATATATATATATATATATATATATATATTTAAAATTTGTTTTTGAAATTACTTGACGAGATGGCGCTAGTTGCTTCTAACGTTCAGCTGTATTAGGTTACAGATGTTCATAAGGTAACTGCTTTACTCTCAAGGGTGTCTACGGCCTACATTCGGTGTGACCATCCCCAACAAGGGTGAAACACGTGTAATCGGATTGGCTGGACCCGGGGTTATCCCTTTACTTGGAGGCCTCGTAATTTTAAAACAACCAACCTTAGTAATCATACATACCAGGATATTTAATTTTTCTTTTCATTTATTAAGGAGCCTCTATGCCCAAAGAAACTCAACCTTTTTGTTATTATATATAACAAGGCTCAAGAAGTTTATTTTATTTATATATATATATATATATATATATATATATATATATATATATATATATATATATATATATATATATATAAATAAAAAAGAGTCTGTAATTGGAATAAATTCGATAATAAATAAATGGGGGGCGTGTTTGGAAAAACGCTCGGACACGTCAATTGAGATTGTAAGTTGTGCATTTTTTCCAATAATTTTTTTTTTATACAGGGTGTGCCATGTAGGCGGGGCTAATACCAACTTTCTTTTTTTTTAAATGGGACACCCTATATGTTATTATTTTTTGAATTATCCACAAAATTCCAAACATTTTTATGTATCACATGCCATACCTTTATTCGATTGTTTTTAAGATACAGGGCGTTAAAAAAACCTTTATTTTATAAACTTAAAGAGAGTTCTATTAAATCTTTTTTTTTTAATAAGTGTTCAAAATGTAAACCATTTACTATTTGGCAATGCCCTAAACGTACTACAAATTCATTTTGAAGTTTCTTATGCATTCTGGAGAAATGTTCCCGACACTCTTGCCTTATTCTAGTTTTCAACCCCCTCAATATTTGCCGGCTTGGTCATATAAACTTTGGATTTCAAATATCCCCATAGGAAAAAATCCAGAAGAGTCAAATCGGGCGATCTTGGTGGCCATTCAAAAGGTCCTCTCCTGCCAATCCATCTGCCTGGAAAAATAGTATCCAGATAGTTTCGAACAGGTCTTGCAAAATGAGGAGGCGCACCATCTTGCTGAAACCAGATGTTTCTATTTGGCATATCAGCTTCTATTGGATCAGTGAATAGAACAGCTAGATTTGGAATTAGTTCTTCTTGTAAAAACTGTAAGTACCTTGCTCCATTTAAATTTTCTTCGAAGAAAATTGGGCCTATAACTTGCTGACCTACAATCCCTGCCCAAACATTTACTTTTTCTGGGTGTTGAGTGTGGCCTTGCCTCATCCAACATGGATTTTCTTGTGCCCAATAACGGCAATTTTGACGATTTACTTCTCCGTTCAGCATAAACGTCGACTCTCGGAAAAGGAATGTTTTCTGTAATAAGATTATTATTCTGCATTAATTCCATAAATTGTTCACAAAATTCAATTCTTTATCTGCATCCTCCTCATTGATTCCTGAAGAATTGTTAGTTTATAGGGATGAAATTTTTCTGCTTCAAGAACCCTTACTACTGAAGACTGGCTTCCAATTCGCGCGCTACCTGCCTAGTGGGAATATTGGGATTTTCTTCAATGGCTAATAACACATTAATTTTGGTGTCTTCATTAGCGCAGACCGACGAGAACTAGTTATTGTTCTTACGTGACCATTTTCCCGAAATTTTTTTCAATCTTGCTATAGTACTTTGAGATATGGGTGGTAAATCAGGATACTTCTGTCTGAATAAATGCAAAACTTCATTTTGGGTTCTTGTTCTATTTCCGTACCCAATCATCATCAAGATTTCAATTTTGTACTTTTCACTTAAATAGCCCATTTCGTAAAAAAATTAAAAGAAACTTAAATCTGACTATCCGACGGGAAAGGCACGTCTTGTAGCAATGTCAAAATTTATAAAATGTCAAAAAAATTATAAAAAAAGCCCATTTTTATAGCACATTAACAAAAAAAACATTACAAAAAAACTGTTTACTGAGCGCATATTTTTTGAATTTAAAACATTTTTAAAATAAAAAAACAAAAAATTAAAAACAATCGAATAAAGGTATGGCCTGTGATAAAATCAAAATGTTTGGAATTTTGTGGAGAATCCAAAAATATAATAACATATAGGGTGTCCCATTTAAAATAAGAAAGTTGGTGTTTTGCCCCCCACATGGCACACCCTGTATAAAAAAATTAAATTTTAAAAAAATGAGCAACTTACAATTTCAATTGACGTGTCCGAGCGTTTTTCCGAAAACCCCCCATTTATTTATTATCGAATTTATTCAAGTTACAGACTCGCACTGTATATATATATATATATATATATATATATATATATATATATATATATATATATATATATATATATATATATATATATATATATATATATATATATATATATATATATATATATATATATATATATATATGTATATATATATATATATATATATATATATATATATATATATATAATTTTATATATATATATATATATATATAAACATATATATATTTTAAATTTTTAATTGCAAAAATCATTAATTATCGATGTTTTCGGTAATTAAACAATTTTTATTATAAATCCGAAAAAGAGTAGAATAAAATAAAAAAAACTCGGATATATCAACTTTTTATGGACAAAAACAGTGGGGTTCCACTTCTATATAATAACCAATATGAGTATTAACATATACAAGATCACGCATTAATATAAATTAATGCATGATATTCTATTAATCAACAGTAAAAGCAACTAAAAAATACACAAATTCAGACATTTAGTGTATTTATAACCTTGTCATTCAAATAACAAGCTGCTTTAAAACAGCTGTCAAGTTGGTTGCCTAAAACTGAAATACGGCCCTAAAAAATTTGGAAAAAAAATGGTGATTTTCACATTAAAGAACCAAACAATCGAAAAAAAATATTGAAACTAACTCGGGCATTAATTGGCGGGTAATGATCTCAACCCTTAACAGCCTGTTAAATCACCTCGATTAATATTTGCCCTTGTTGGTTAAATAGCTATTACCTCATTTCAACTGTCAGATGCAGTTATATGGAAAATTTTATACCAGTCATTTTCAACCAATCAGAGGCTTTATTTCGAAATTGTTACTATGGTAACCAGCAAATTTTGTCAATATTGACTATAAAATGAAAGTGAATACGTTAGCATTACGGAGGACTTTTTTCTAATTTTCCCCGTACCCTAGTAAAATAAAACATATATTATAAGATAAATGATTTTATAAAATTAATTGATTTCATACAATTTTCTTACTAGGTTTCAGTGAAATGTTAATATTGACTAAAAAGTGGATACGATCGTACCTTTGGAGACATTTTTTGATTTTCCCCGTACCATAGTAAATTTAAATATATAATATTAGATACCTTTTTATATAAAATTGTTTTCATATAATTTTCTTACTGGCTATCAGGGAAATCTCAATATTAATTAAATGAAAGTGTGGATATTCGTATTGCGGGAGATTTTTTTTATTTTTCTCTTGCCCTAGCTAGTAAAATGAAGTTTATAATGTCAGATATATTATTATATAGAAATAATTGATTTCATATAACTTTTTTACTAGTTTTCAGAGAAATATCAATATTCACTACAAATAAAGGTGACATACAGCAAAAAATATATAACTATGCCTATACATATGTTTTCTTTTAAAATATAATTCCATTATAATTTTTTTACCGAATCCCCCACGTGCTTGAATAAATTGCGGGAAATTTGTCTCGTACATAAATTAAAAAAAGCACCCCGTTATTATTGCACGTCTGACTATGTTTCTAGGATTAAACTCTAATTCTTTAATGATACCCATAAAAATAAATTACTTTATAAGTAGATTGTATACACATTAATTCAGCAAATAAACAGAATCATTAAATGACTGCATTTAACATTGTAAATCAGAATAAACTTAGGCATAACTTCTTTTGATCTTCCGCACTTATAATCTAATTTTTTATTATGTTGAAAGGTAGGTTAGGTATAGTATTATTCAAAAAGTTCTTATCTCTTAATCGTAAGACGCTTATCTTAATTATTAAATTGCTGGTAATTTCTTAGTTAAAAATCATCAGTTTCTAATTATTTTTTTGGTTGGTGAAATTATTGTTAAACCTTTATCTTAATTATTAAATTGCTGTGATTTCTTAGTTAAAAATCATCAGTTTCTAAATATTTTTTTTTGGTTGGTGGAATTATTGTTAAACCCTCTTTAGTTGTAACGCTAAATGCAGTCTGTAGATATCTATTGAATATAATTATTCATAATTATTCAATATTACATACAGGCTAAAATATTTTTAAGTTGGTAGAACTTCCGGTTCTCCCGGAAGTAGGTGTCGAATTGCTTATTTTAAGTAAAACTACCGGTAATTATTTACAAATGGGGTCAACCCTATTTTTGGCCATAAAAAATAGATGAATTGATGGATCATCATATTTTTTTTAATTCTTTGTTTTTACGGCGGATTTATGGTGTTGATAGCGAGACTATCACAAAAATAAACTTTGAAAGTTATTTTTGCAAAGAATCTTAATAACTTTTATTCTCATCTATGTTTAAAAACAAAGAATTTTAAAAGGAAATTGATGTCAAAATGAGTTTTGGTTAGTTTTTTCAAATTGTATTGTATTTTTGTGTATTTTTCAAAAAAATAAAAATATCAAAACCATCTTAAAAAGATAAACTAGAAATTTTATCCAAAACATGAAATCCAACATTTTCGCCGCTACCCAGTCGCGAGACCGATTTTTTGAAATTTCAAAGTTGATTTTTTAGTTGAAAAACTAACTCTTTTAATCATTTTTTTCAAATTGTTTGTTTTTTTATGTATTTTTCAAAAAAAATGTATCAAAAACATCAAAAAAAAGATAAAATAGAAATTGTATCCAAAAACATAAAAACCAATATTTTTTCAATTTTTAAAGGCAAAAAAGCTGTCGAAATCTTTATTTATTCCTTTCACGACATTTTTTATCATAAATGCGCCGCAAGAACAAGCAAAATAAAAAAAAATAAAAATGTTAATTTTTCACCTAGATATGGCCAAAAATAGGGTTGACCCCACTTGTAAATAATTACCAAACTACCTTTAGAGTATTCCATTTTTAGATTTTACAAGATTTCAATCAGATTTCATATATCATATTCTATACCTACATCTAAGCGTTTTTGATATTTTTAGGATTTTACGTCAAAAATAACGTTCGCAGGACCTCAAAGTATTATCAATTTGTGCTGTAAGACAGCCTTTATTATTAAATCTGAGTTGGATTTATTGTTAGAAAGGACCTACTTTTAACAGATTTATTTACAATATTTTAATAACCCATGAGGCATTTTGTGTGCAAAAATTATGATTAAAAATAAAACCAAGAAAATTTTAAAAAATCATTCTTAAAATAGAAACCCTCAAATTTTTAAATTTTATCCTATTTAGCATTTAAAATAGTGTCAAGTTTATATAAGGTTTTCTATTCCAAAAATGTTTAGTTTTTAAAATATTGCTTGTTTAAAATTATTATATGGCGATTGCTTCTTTGAAGTTTAGTTCGACTCCTATTTGGTTAGGAGATTTTACTCTTAGTTGGCTATGACGATAAAAAATTTTTGCGGTTATTTTTAAATGCAATTATAGCCAACTATGAGTACTATTGAATCGCCATATAAAACAGGCATTAAGTAGATATATCAAAAACTAAAATTTTTTGAAATAGACAATCTTACATAAACGTACCCTTATTTATACTGCTCAATAAAATAAATTATAAAATTTGGAGTTTTCCATAAAAAAAATATTTGGTCATTTTCTTAATTTCATTTTTAATCTTAATTTTTAAACTTTCTGTATATTATGGTTTTAAAAGACTGTAAAAAAATCTGTTAAAGTAGGTCCGATTTAACATTAAATCCAACTCAGGTTAAGTAATAATGGCTTTCTGATAGCAAAAATTGATAATTATTATAGAATAGGAATTTTTGACTTAAAAACATAAATATGCCAAAAACTCTTGAATTTAGCTATAGGACAGGATGCATTAAATCTACCTAAAATGTTGTGTAAAATCTAAAAATGAAATAATATATAGGGTGTTTTTTCCAAAGCCTACTTTTTAAGAATGAATGATCGATGATATATATATATATATATATATATATATATATATATATATATATATATATATATATATATATATAATATATATATATATATATATATATATATATATATATATATATATATATAATAATAAAAGTAAATACATCCAATTGAGACTAAGAACATTAACACTTAATTTCTACAAAATGGGAACCTCTATTGAGTACCTATACAAATATTCTTAGTTCTGTCTTAGTTATTGTAGTCTTCAATGTATTTCGTATGTGTTCAGCAGCGTCGAGTATCCTTTGTCTCTCTTGTATCCATATCTTTCATATGACCCCATACGTAGTAGTCCAGTGGAGTTAAATTCGGACTCCGCGCTGGCCAAAGTATTGGGCCTGCTCTTCCAATTCCGCGATTCGGGAAACGTTGATTAAGTAATTCCCGTACTGTCAACCGATAATGCGCTGAACAGCGATCGTACTGAAATATCATTCATTCTCTCACGGCTAAAGGAACGTCTTCTTGAAGCCCTTGCAGGTAATTTTCCAGAAAATAATGTTCATACATTTCTCAGTTTAAGCCGATTAAATAGCGGGCAATAACCCCATTCATACATTTTCAGAAAATTTCCTTTGGAAACTAGTCTTCCTTTTTAAATGTGGATTTTCTTTTGCTCAATAGTGTATGTTGTAAAAATTTGTTATGCCCTCGAGATTATATTTCGATTCATCCGTCCAAAGAATGCTTGTTAAGAAATGCACATTTTCTGCATTTAACACAAAGCGGCAGAATTCTACTCTCCTTTCAGGATCACCTACATCTAAGCCTTGAACAGAAGTATAATGGTAAGGATGGCATACAACTTCATGTATCGTAGACCAAACTTTTCATTGTGATGCACCGGTTTGCCGCGCCACTTTGGTAGTTGAAGAGCTTGGGTTATCTTCAAAATTCCTCAATATTTCTTCATCATCTTGATAGACGAAAGGAGCTTCAGCGATACCCCTTCTAGCTTTTACTTCGGCAATATTTCGATATGTTGTAAATCAGAAACATTTGGTATGCGATGATAAGGAAAGCGACGTTCAAATTTCCTACGGGCTTCTGCAGCATTACCATCGCAATATGCGTGGATAAATAAGATGTCAGCATATTTTCCATTGCCGTATGCCGCCATGTCACTTCAACAACAACAACAACACAACAGCAACACCAATAACAACAGCGATAAAAATATTTAACAATAAAAACTTCAACAACAAAAATATTTAACAATAAACTTTAAAAAATTAGAGAACACGATTTTCAGAAGGAAACCACAATTTTAACTCGCTGTCAGATTGACAGATTGTAATGCATAAACGTTGTTTTAAGTTTCGTGTTTTGGAGTTTCCATAGAAAACATAGGCATTGTGAAAAATAGCACTTAAATAAATTCTGATGTCTCCTTTATTTTTTACTTTTTCGTTAAAACGGCAACGGATTTGCTGTAAATTTTATACCTTGTTAGATAGCTATTACAATAGGGAAGTTTTAAAAACAATTTGCATGCAAGGTGTATTGGTAATTTTTCGTGATAACGGTCTGAGATTTCCACAGGAAATTTTTAAAAATTACCTTTCCCAAGTTTTTCTTTGAAATTTTCACACAATCCAAAATGTTCCGGATATTTTTAATTTCAAACGAAAGTATTCTAGCGAAAAAGTTACAAAAATTTATATATATATATATATATATATATATATATATATATATATATATATATATATATATATATATATATATATATATATATATATATATATATATTTATTCAGGGGCGAACAAGTTTCAGCAAGTTTATAAAGTAAGTGTTAAAAGATCTAACTATCAGCAGATAATTACCTTTATCTTTGTTCAGTGAAGTAAAGTAATAATGTAAACAATATAATATATCAGGCAAAATCTCAATGTTTGCATGTTAATCCGGGGTACTTATTTTTATTGAAAATGACTCATGTTTAAAAGGCGATTAAAATTTTATTATTTGGATGCTTGGTTATTTTTAGTTTTTACATATAATTAAATATTAGAATTGTTTTTTTAATACAGCGTTTATTCTCTGTTCGGATTTATTTAATATAAAAAAATATGTTGCCCGGATTTTAAACATTATACGTTTTTTTTGGTTTTAATACATTTTTTTCTGTTTAATCATTATCGCTTTTAAAACATAAGTTATAAATTGTAAAAAACGTAAATTTTTGAGGAATTTTCTGAGCTTTTTCTCCAAAAAATGCACCAAGATTGTATTAAAAAAATAAATTTTGTTCTTTTTTTTTTATTCTTTACAAAAGTCCTATTGACAGTATCGCGATTAAATAGCAATTAAATAACAATTCACATTTAAAGGAAAAATGGCTGTTTTTTATAGGTTTTTTTCATATTAAAAAAAACGGAAAAGATAACTTTTTGTACAGATTTTGGTTTTTTTATGTACTATGCACCACTTTTTAAAAGATGATGCTGGTGGTTCGCTGTTAAATTTTAGGTACCAAAAGAGCTTTTATTTTGCTCTGTAAACTGTGTTAAAACATAAAACGACAGAGTTAAAAACAGAATTAGATACTCTGTATAATAATCGCCTTACTTTAATGGATAGTTAACTTGAGCTATAAAAATCTAAAAAGTAGTTTATATCCCGGCATAAAAGCTTACTGTCATTAAAAAGATACTAAAACCGTTACCGGCAGTTTGTTACACCGGATATAATGCAAGACCCTCGGCCCTTCGATAAAGACACTTCAAGCCAAACACGAACAAGTACTTAAAAGCAGACTTTTGACTGGCGCCACTAGCTCCATCTTTGTCTGTTGTCTCTTACGGGGTTGCTCGGTTCCATTTTTATGGTGCCTGCTTTGGTCTACGACCATCTCATATCTAAAGTGCTTCTATTCCTGGAAAATTGTCTTTGAAATGGGCGACTTCTAGACGGCAATTTTTAATTGCCACCATGTCTGGCGACAGTCTGTTTATGTTTAGTGATACTAAGTCGATTTACTTTGACCCTTGTTATCTATAAAGACTAAAAGGAGGCCGAAATTTTCCGTCGGAACTTTTAAAATTGATAAATTTATTCACTCTTGTTGAAATTTCTTTACTCATTATGTACGGAGAACCTTGAGGAATCTATGCATATTATTAAAAAAAAAGGCTTATGTTTTTTAACTACATTGTTACATATTGAGATATAATGAAATTAGGTATATTTTGTGGATAAATTGATGGGCGCCACCTATCTCGGCCCAATATATCAGGTTAGAGCAAATTTCACCCATCTCGGCCCAAACCTAAATCTGGTCGCTTTTAAACCGCCAATGTCAACCCAAGAACATGTTAAATATGTTCCGAATCCTAGTCGTGTCTATTTTTTTATATTATAAGTGATTTTTTTCACTTTTATTAAAGTTATCAAAAATAAGAATTTCCGCCCAGAAATTGATTTGGTGGTAAAAGGAAGGGGGGTATTGAATTAAGTTAAAAATTAAATGGGATTTCAAATACAAAATATTTTAAAAAACAAAAAACATTAGCTACATGCAAATAAACAACTTAAAAATAATTAACAAAAAAACTTTTTTGCGAACTTTTAACTCCGCGGAATTTTTAATAATTTTTTTAGATAGATATCATAGTCGAAGTTGTGTTGATGTTGACCTTAAAAAATGTTTAATTCATTTTACTTTAGAGAAACTTCTTTCCCCAGTGGCAACACTTATTGGTATAGTTAATAATATATACCACGCAATTCTAAGATTTGGCGCCGAGGTTTATTTGTAATAAATTTAAGTACTTCCACAGAACTTTCTTTTTCCCTAGAAGATTAAACACAACGGATATCTTATCCGCCAATTCATTTCTATTTAAATCGGATAAATCTCCATTGGCTAAAAAATTTTCCAATTCTTTACAATGGGATATGAAATTCTCTTTTGGCATATTTTTTTAAATTGTAGATATCATAAAGAAATTCAAAATATTTACTATAGTCACTTAGAAGTTTAAAACACGCATCTAGAGAATTAATGGCTTGATCGATTGTAAAGAAAAAAAAACTTCTTTGTATTTTCTTCAATGATTTTCAAGCACTTCATCACGATGTTCATAGGAAAACTGAGTTTTTGATTACTGGCACAAAATTATAGGATTATTGCCTTAATTTATTGTATTTAAATTAGCGTAGGTACATATTCTTTCCGAACCTTTAGCATTACAAAATAAAATACATATAACAATAGTGGAAAAAATAGTTTAGCTTAACAAATATGATTCTGAACTAAAATAAGAAGTTTTTTTAGCTAGGAATTTTTACATATTTGGCACAATTCGGCGTAACAAAGACGGCGCCGCGCCGCAGATCGATTTTAAAGCTTTTTATAAATTCATAATAAAGATTTTACTGTTCACAAAAAAAATGGTAAATGCCTGATAAGCAAAAAATTAAAAATTAAATTTCTGGCTCCCAAAGCGGCTTTATTTATTTATTTACTTGTTACTTGTTTTATATTTTATCCATATAAATGTCGCCCCAAATTTTGCCGGACAGATGTCCGGGTTTTCTTCCCCCTAAAACGGTCCTGCTACATTATCTAAAAGAAAAACAAAAGAAAACAAGCAAACACAACCTACTAATAAGGATGATGAGAGAAACTAACCAGAACTATGACATTTTCTGGCTCAGGTTCGTGTGAATGCTTTTGATCCAAAAAAGTTAAAACTCGTATCAGAAATATATCCGAGAGTTTTTAAATTAGCACTACAGTTATCTTGCATACACATCCACTTTGTTTCTCCTAAAGAGAATTTTCGATTGTGCTTCTTAAATTTAAATTGAATTAATACTAGTAGTATTTTACCCCTTTGATTGTAAATTTTCATAATTTTAGCAAAACAACATCTTAATTTTGCCTTGTATTTAACGTATACTAGTTGAATATCAAATTACAACTAAATTTCTTTACCATTATTTGCATAGATATTATCTACAATACACTTTCTTGGAAAACCCCATATTCTAATTAGTCCTAATTTTAACAAAGTTTTATTACACATCGATTTATTCCTGTTTTGTACACTCTCGTTTCGTACACCTCAAAAATTTCCCCCATATATTCTTATTTCGTACACAAAATTAATTATTCAGTTTCCGACATCTCGTTTCGTACACCAAAAACTGAGGTAGGTTCCTGTCTCCGATGGTTCCTAAAATATGGTAAAATGAATTAAAACTAATTTTATAACTAAATATCAAAATATCGCTTGCTCACATATAAGATGCAAAAATATAAAATATTTATTTGGCTTATAGTCATATTAAAATAATCTAATAATATGTTTTAACTATCTACCTAAATGGAAAAGTTTACTGTTCATACTTTTAGTTATTTATCACGTCTGGAATATAATTAGCGAAAACAAAAAGCCGCTTTAACTAACCAGAACTAACCATGACCGATCAAAACTGAGAGCATTTGAATTTGTCTAAATTATACCTTCGTTTGATTAAGCCATTGCAGAAGTGCGGCCTAAATGTAAAAGTTTACTGTTCCTACTTTTAGTGATTTAACATGCACGTCTGAAATATAATTGGGGAAAATAAACAGCCGCTTTAACTAACC
>JAHBCN010009709.1:34267-89783 GCA_019359885.1 Listronotus oregonensis
GTTATTGTTTTTTTTTACCTAAAAAGGGCCCCAAATTTTGCCGGACAGATGTCCGGGTTTCTTCCCTAAAAGGGTCCTGCTCATTATCTAAAAGAAAAACAAAAGAAAACAAGCAAACACAACCTACTAATAAGGATGATGAGAGAAACTAACCAGAACTATGACATTTTCTGGCTCAGGTTCATGTGAATGCTTTTGATCCAAAAAGTTAAAACTCGTATCAGAAATATATCCGAGAGTTTTTAAATTAGCACTACAGTTATCTTGCATACACATCCACTTTGTTTCTCCTAAAGAGAATTTTCGATTGTGCTTCTTAAATTTAAATTGAATTAATACTAGTAGTATTTTACCCCTTTGATTGTAAATTTTCATAATTTTAGCAAAACAGCATCTTAATTTTGCCTTGTATTTAACGTATACTAGTTGAATATCAAATTACAACTAAATTTCTTTACCATTATTTGCATAGATATTATCTACAATACACTTTCTTGGGAAACCCCATATTCTAATTAGTCCTAATTTTAACAAAGTTTTATTACACATCGATTTATTCCTGTTTTGTACACTCTCGTTTCGTACACCTCAAAAATTTCCCCCATATATTCTTATTTCGTACACAAAATTAATTATTCAGTTTCCGACATCTCGTTTCGTACACCAAAAACTGAGGTAGGTTCCTGTCTCCGATGGTTCCTAAAATATGGAAAAATGAATTAAAACTAATTTTATAACTAAATATCAAAATATCGCTTGCTCACATATAAGATGCAAAAATATAAAATATTTATTTGGCTTATAGTCATATTAAAATAATCTAATAATATGTTTTAACTATCTACCTAAACGGAAAAGTTTACTGTTCATACTTTTAGTTATTTATCACGTCTGGAATATAATTAGCGAAAACAAAAAGCCGCTTTAACTAACCAGAAACTAACCATGACCGATCAAAACTGAGAGCATTTGAATTTGTCTAAATTATACCTTCGTTTGATTAAGCCATTGCAGAAGTGCGGCCTAAATGTAAAAGTTTACTGTTCCTACTTTTAGTGATTTATCACGTCTGAAATATAATTGGGGAAAATAAAAAGCCGCTTTAACTAACCAGAACTAACCATGACCGACTGGAATTAACGGCTTTAGAATTTGTCTTAATTATCCCTACCTAGAAGTTATTAACAAAATTTTTATAATTTTTAATATGGTATTTATTTGGTTACTTATTTGGGTCGTCACAATGGTCGGTGTACGAAACGAGAAGCATAAAATGGATTAAATAATTCAGTCTACGAAACGCGAGTGTACAAAACCAGAAAACACCTACACATCGGACCGAGTTAGCCATTCTTCAAAGAGCATTTAAATCGTATTACCTGATATTCCCTTTTTGGGGCCGAGTTGAACGATACCCAAATTCACACTGAATTACCCGAATTACCCGTTGACATATAACTAAAAATAAAGGCAGTCTTTAATTCTTAACAAAAACTTTTTTACAAAACAATTGTGGTTCTAACTTTTTTAAACCTGAAGTACCTTTTTGGACCCCGCAGACGCAAAACCCCATATTATATCAAACATTATTAAAATTATAACTCTGCATCATCTTTATTGTCAACAACGATGCCCGATTGTTCCCATGGGACAAAGGACCCATTAGGCTATACTCTCGAATTACAATGCAATTTTGCGGTGGAAGAGCACATAAAAATTAAATCGAGGATGAATAGACCGTCCGTTCTTGCGGGTGTGTGTGCCCTATAATTTACCAGGCCAGGCTGCATCTCGCATGGTTATTATTTACCTGACTTCGGTCAAGTTGCTCCTTGCTTCGGGTAACTTGTTAAATATAATTAGACAAACGATTTTGAACTTCACAAGTCAGTGGCGTATTCTGTAAACAGTGTTCTTATTATTAGGTTTTATCTAAACAAATAATAGAATTGGTTCCTGGCCCCCATTTTTTTAGATTGTCTGTTCTTATCAAAAATAACTTAAACTAATACATTTGGGTATATGTTTTATTGAGAGACCGAGAATAAAACATTGTATTATATATAAAAGCAGGACAGACGATCTCAGTGTTGCCAATAGTCGGAACCAGAGTTGCCAGGCGTCCCATATTTCAAATGACAGTCCTTTATTTTATCAAAATGTTTCGCGTCCCGCAGCATAACCTAATTGTCCCCTATTTTTAAACGGCTACACAAAAATATAGTATTTTTATTAAATAAGAATATAGAATGTGTTTTTCGCGAATACGACAAGATCATTTTTATTAATGTTTTTATAACACGCATGCAAACTACGTCCACTCTCAATCGTAAGATGGCGTAGTGTATTGAAGTACATAAGTGTCGATCATCGATTATTCGTTACTGTTTTTAAAAATTTATTTCGTAAATTCAACCGACAGGTATCTTAAAAGAACTTAAATACTAACTCCCATAAGCGCCTATATAATAAAAATGGTACACCCATGCATAGCGACTCTCATAGGTATTTTTGAAAATAAGCACGAAATAACTAGACTTCTAGTGGCAACACTACAAACTTATGTCATTTGTCAACTGTCAGTAATTTGATTTAATTTATTTAGTTTTGTTAATAGCTATGTGATATGTTTTTATCTTGTGGTCGGTTTATATTTTTGCAAAATTAATAGTTTTTAATCTTAAAGAAAAGAATCACTTTGTGGTTGGCTAGGTATGACTGTATCATTTTTAATTGCTAGTACGTATTTAAGTTCTTTTTTGACATCTGTGATTTAACCGCTGCCCCAAAGTTTAATTTGCAATAGTGTAAATTGTTTGTAACTGTGTTGGAGTTATTAGGTAATAGTGTTTTTGGTATTTGAACTTGATGTAGATAACACTAAGGCTATTTTAAAAAGAAATTTAAAATGGAGTAATTGTATTAAGGATCGTTATAATTAAAATCAACAGTAAATAATAAACGAATGTCTATTAAATTAGTTAGGTAGGGACTACTTACATTTTTCTTAATTTTTAGTTTTAAAAAAATACATAACGTTTTCACTACAGTTGTGGTTAGTTGTGGTTAGTGGATCCTTTCCATTCAAAATCGGCATGGAAAGGATCTCTTATAAAAACGTTTTTCCACGAACAAAATAGTTTCAAACCTTAAAAGTAAAATAAAACAATTCTTGAATTAAAGCAGCAAATACAAAATACACTGTAAATAGAACAGTGAGTCAAGGAAACAATATAGCTAGTGTTATAAATAGCTTAGGCCTAAGATGCAACGTTTTGCCACAAAAAATTAAAGAAAATAAAAATATTATTAATTATTTTAATGTATTATTATACCCAATGTGTGTTATGATAGATTTCGAACCATTAAACCGACCTGTATACAAATATACCAACGAGAATGGAAATCCATTATAGACGTTAATGAAGGGGTAGATAAAAATAGTAGTTATTTGTATAATGTCCGTGGTGGCACTATGACGTTGTTTTAAAGGTGCCGTGAAATACAGTATCTGTATGTTTCCGTACTTGGACATCGTTGACGGAATTGAGTACAAATGGGTAAAACATTTAATAACTCGGCATTTACGTTATTTAGTACTTGGGCCTCATGCAAGCCTTCGTGGGTTGTCATAAAGATAAAAAAAGGTAAATACGAATTAAGCCTATTCTACTGAATTTATACACTTTCGAGCTTTTATTTATTGACTATTGATACTTTTGGTAAATAATGTAAATACTACTTATTGATAAGATAATCATAAACAGAAAAGCCTAGAATCTGTGCCTTATCAATCGATTTCTTTATCCTAAATCAGATTTTGCTAATCATGCCCTAATATCCTTATTCTCTGATCGACAATTAAATATGAAGGAATTACATCCCAAATAAAAATTCCATTTTAAACTGTAATCCGACTTAACTAGGTCAGGGCGAGAAAAATAATTATAAATAAATAAAATAAATCTGCAAAGGGTGACTTGACTGACTGTTTAAGTTTTACAATGTGGGAAGTAATGTATTTACAATAAATACAAAAAAATATTTTTAAGTTCTTAAAAAAATATGGTGCCTGTCAAAAAAATAATAATAATGGTATAAAATATAATTGAGTGCTAAGGTAACAGAATAATGTAACTCTGGAAACTTACATTTTTGTGATTCTTTGTATTTAATTTCTATAGATCAGGCGCAAACTTCTATTTTTTCAATCTATTATTTTAACATAGATATGAAGCTATAATTAGAGATTTTTCTTATTGCTAAATAATTGTGGAAAATAATAAAGTTGGGAATTTTAAAAGTTTTTTTGTCGTATATCGTTTGTTTGCCACGAAAGCGAAGAAAAACCGCTGTAGTTTTTTTCGAATTCAAACTTTAATTCCTGAATTCAAACTGTAAACTATTAATTCAGCCTTTAAAATCTGGATTTAGACTTTTATGTCGCACATGAACATGAAAGTCTGAATTCAAAGTTTAAAGTCAGAATTTAAAGTTTAAAGTCTAAGTTTTCAGATTAAAGTCTAAATTTAGAGCTTGAAGCCTATATTTAAAGATTAAAGTCTAAATTTAGAGTTTAAAGTCTGAATTAGAATAAAAATTACACCGTGGCCCTTCAACGCTTTCATAGTTTGCAACTGAAATTTTAAAATTGTATTTTTAATATGGGGACACACCATGGTAGCTGTAAACTTAAGAATAAAGTACCATGAGTGTCTGAAGTATAGTAAGAGAAAGTAAATTAACATTTAAGAATTTGAAAGTTTGAAGGAAAAAAAGATACCCCTGCAGCCAGCACGTTCCACAGTATAGACACTCTAGGGATGATGGAACAAACATTGTGGGAAGTTCATTACTTCTCCAGATGGACTGAAAAGGGATACATGAAGTGCATGGATGTAAGTTTCTAGGAAAAAATTATATGGGTTAACTCTTTGGATTTCCTATAAAAGGGGGACAAGTTTTCTACAGCTCGTCGATGAGCCAAAAATAGAAGGTTTTTTGTAAGAGTGGTGTCATTATTAGGAATGGTTGCGGAGGACGTCATCCTCTAGTATTTCAAGCAAGGTGTAATTAAGAATACATACAGATTATAAGAAGGGCACGCAAAGAACATAAGATTTTTCGAAGCTGCTGCGGCTACAAATATAATGTGTTTGTGTAGGTTAGATGACTCTTATTTCTGCAGAAACAGAATACTTTTTTCGTGACAGTGAACCATATTGTGTTTTTGAGGTATTAAACTGGGCAATATTTACGATCCCTAATTTGAATATGTATTAAACAACTTTATCTTCAACTAAAACCTGTACGCCCCTGTATATGCACAATATGCTGGTTTAATAATGTTTCATCAAAAATTTCTTTTCGCCCTGGGCGCCTAATTATACATTTTGTTTTTTATTGTTTAACTATTTGATGAAAGACAGACGGTTTTAAAATTTGGTAATTTTCGGCCATTTAGAGTAATTTTGTGTGGCTAATGATGGACTAATAACAGATGTCGATAGGAATCTTCAAAATTTAGTAATATAGATTTTATACAAATATTTTAATGATAACTTTTGTTTATTTCTTTGTTTCATTTTTTAAATTTAAACACTGGAATAATTTTTGATGTTACCAATTCATACTTAAAAAAATACTTGACGATGGCCTAATAAAAGATGTCGATAGGAATTTTCAAAAATTAGTAATATAGATTTTATACAAATATTTTAAAGATAACTTTTGCTTATTTTTTTGTTTCATTTTCAAAATTACTTTATCATTACATACATATTAAAATTACATCATTTTAAACACTGGAATAATTTTTGATGTTACCAATTCATCCTTAAAAAAATACTTATCTACATATATTTAAATTTATTTTATATCAAAGTTTAATTTATAGAAATTATCGAATTTTTGTAAATACGTTCTCCAGATTAAAGTTTTTTCTTGTTAAGATGGAACTTAATAACAGCAAATTCTGCTACTTTATTTACAATAAAAATTGTATTTTTATAAAATACATTCCAAAATTTTTTTTTTTTTTGTTATGGAACTCAAAATGCTTCTGCTACTTTATTTGCAATACAAATGAAATTGTTTTCTTTTAAAAATATTCTAACGATAAGATCAAAATTCAAACTTTTTTTCTCTGCCTCCAAACAACGTGTCATATTTCCTCAAATAAAAAAATACTGGTTTAATGGTTTAAAGCTAAAAACTTTTATTTATACTTCCTTACTTGCAAATATTTCTTTATTTTTAGTCTTGATTATTTTAATTTCAACAATTACCCAACAGTTTTAAAGATTTAACTTGCACAAGCACAAATAGGTAATCTTTACAGCAGAGCTGTCAGTACAAGTACCAAGTTTATGCTTTTTTAAAAAGTACTTCAAGTACAAGTACTCGTTAAAATGTACTTGCTGTTCCAAGTAAATTTAAAAAGTACTGGACGTACTACCCAAGTATTTTACTTGAAGTAAAACAAAATATTTAAAGTAAACCAAAGTAACTAAAGTAAAGAGTAGTCATGTAATCAAGTAAAAATAGTTTTACTTGATTAGCATTTTTTTTAATAACATCAAGTTAAATAGCCTAAAATGTATTAGCGCAAAAGAAAATGTATACTCTGATAATTTAACGATTTAGCTTACGAGTAAAGTCTGTTATTGTGATGTATGTAATAAGATTTTTAGCAAATTATTTTTTTAGAAAATTTGTCGGATTCGGAGGTCCAATATAATTTTTAATTCGATTCAAATGCATTTTTTTATTTTATATTTTAAAACCTTATGACCTTTCAAACAAGTAATTAATCCAATATTTTCTGCAGTTTTACCCTTTTAATAAATCATCATTTTTCTTCTTTCTCTAACAACAAACGTATGTTAAACTAATGCACGTACCCTAAAGTCATAAACCTTTAAGTATTATAAGTATTAATTAAAACAAGTTGGTTTCGTATTAAAAAAACAAAAAATTAAGCTGGTAGAAGAGCTTAAAGAGAAGAAAGTGGCAAATTATATAGAATGTGAAATAAAATTTTAAATACAGATATCTTTAAGTTGTGTTAAAAAATAATTTTCAAAAATTTTTAAACTAGTATTTATACAATATTTTAATGTTTTTTTAAAGTACCTATATTATTAAACGTATTTAAAAAAATGTAATTTTATCATTCTTGGTGCCATTAACAATTGAATTAAGAGCTATAATGTATCAGTCAGCAAAGGTCGAGCAATCTTCTTGTTTCAACCTGTTTGCGCGATTATCTAACGTCAATAAATTGGCGTACTTGATTGATTTCTTTTTACTTCAAGTACTTCTTATTTACTTGAAGTACTTTTTTACTTCAAGTACATCGTAATACTTCAAGTACTTAAAAAAATACTTCAAGTAATTTACTCGGACAAGTCTAGTAAAAGTTCAAGTATTTTGATATAAATTAATCAAGTATAAGTACTTCCTAATAAGTAGTACTTGAAGTAAAATACTTCAAGTACTTTTCATTAGGAATTACTGAGGTAAAATTTTTCTTCAAGTACTTCAAGTTTTGACAGCTCTGCTTGGTGTTTTACCAGTGATCGATGTCTATAAGAAATCATTTACAGAAGAAAACTTTATACCAAACTCTTTAAAGCTGCAATTTGTCAATTTCTAACTTTATTAAAAGAGCTCACTTACCGGAAAGAGAAACGGTGCGGCGGTAAAACATCGTATCGTGACACTTGTCAAAACAAGCTCTTCTTTTTTTCCAAAATATATATTTACAGGTAGTCTGACTTAAAAGAATTTAATGTTTTTCCAAAGGGCACGGTATACCCAAATTCAAGTAAAGCCTTTTGCTAATATTTCTAGTTAATTAATTAGACCACCTTGAAACAACCAGGAATGTAGATAGTTTATCGTCTTATCCACTCTTTCCTATTGACAAAAAGTGCCTTTTTAAAATAAATGGCTTTAAAACTGATTTGCCAGATAAGGAATCGGTCACAAAAAAGGGACTGTAAAACAGTTAGTCAAGCCGCATTTGTATGTACCTGTTGACAGGGTCGGATTTGTTGGTTAATCCAAACATTGAACGTCTTGAAGCGGGATAAGACATTATGTACATACAATACGCGTTTGTAATATAGCTCAAACACCGATTTACACATTTGCCGCCAATAGGCTATTCAATTCGATACCCTAATTCACAATTATAATTACAATTTTTTGTCAATAAAATTTTTAAAAACTTTATGACTTGTGCACTTCCGTTCGGATCGATGTGACAGTTCCTAGATTATTTTAACAATCCAACGATTAAGTTACAATTGCACAGGGAATAGTTTTTGATAATTCATATAAAATCGTTATGTTTACAAGAATATTATAGTTCAATACTGGTATTACTAATAAGGCGGGGTAAGGTATACCCTAATACTACTTACACAACATTCGGTAAACGTAATTAAATAATTTTTAACCCCTGTTACATAAGTTTTGAGAAAAAAATTGAAACTTGTTTCTATCCAAATAAAATTTTATTTTTTTAAACTTATTATATTATTAAATCAATCATTGCTCTACAAAAATAATTTAATTTATTGCCGCTAAAGGTCCGTTTTCTTCTATGACTCGTAATATATGCCTAGGTGGTCTCATGAGGTTTTAGACATCATGTATATTTATTTCTCTTACTTTTCGGAAGATTCGCTGGAGAAGTTCTTTTCGTTTTATGCTTTCTAGCCGTTATCGTCGACTTAGTAGAGGGGTTATCAATCCTGGGCAGATATGGAATATTTCGTGCTTCCAGCCAGTCAAGTGTAGCTCTGGCATAATATGCTGATTCCAGATCTGGCCAAAACATATAATTTTCATCACGTTGATAAAATTAGTCAATTTGGTTAAATTCCAAGGATCACTTGATACACGCCATCCATATTTCTGCGAAACGCCTGGAATTTTTTTCTCAAAATAGGGGTTACTGCGCTTACTTGCAATATAAAAACAATACATTCAATCAAAGTGGTGAAACATATTACATGTGGAGTTGTTTGTGTGGACCTAATAACATCTAGGTATATAAATATGAATCTTTTTAATTTTTGTAAGACATGGGAGGTGAAGGAATCAAAAATCAGACTTCACATTCGTGACCAACAACGTCTGTAACCCCAATGTAGGCAATGTGGCATGAATCAATTGATTTTTGAAAATCTCGTCAGTTATATCGGATCCGCCATTTTGAATTTTGCAAATCTGATCTTCGGATTTGTGATCGGCAACCCTCAAAATAACGATTTCTAACGTTTTAATTTTGCAGTTGGAAAAAAAGTCACGTGACACATTTCTCGAGGTTTCTCTTAATTTATTGTTTTTTCCTATAATTTTTATATTTGGATTTTTAAAACAAAACCTGCATTTTTGCTGGTATTTTTCCGTAAATTTGATATTTTAAAGCCGTTTTTTGAGGGTTAGAAAGTTTCTGTAATGTAAGGTCAATTTAAAACCCAGATTTGTGTTCAGGAGGAAAAATACTTGGGGATACATAAATGACATGTAAAGTATTGGGCACTTTTTGTGTAACTTGAAAAATGGGTGTTTTAGAAGCAGGGTTCGAGGATATATATATATATATATATATATATATATATATATATATATATAATATATATATATATTATATATATATATATATATATATATATATATATATATATATATATATATATATATCATAAAATATATCGATATACATATATAAATGACTTTTTATGGTATATATCAATACAAAAATGGTTTAATAAAATTATATTAAGTAATTTTTGGCGTTTGTAACTGCATTTCCACTTTCCAAATGTAGGTAGCATTGGACTAGAGTATAAACATTAATAGTAAGTTCTAATCCATAAATGGCAACACTTCTGCCGGCATTAATGGCGCCAGCCTTGTCAGAAAAAAGCTCGTTACGAAAGAGTAAGTTTTTTTGTGTTTATCCCATTATTTTTTATGAAGAAAGTAATTGACAAAGTGCAGAAACGATTTTACTCATTATTATTTGTATTTATAGAATATAACTGTTTATTAACAAAATGGCTATATATCGGATATATATCATAAATATCCGATATTTTGATATTTATAATAAATATCGGATATTTTCGAACCCTGCTTAGAAGTTATGTTATTAGTCTACTGTTGCTAGATATCCATCTTAGAAGACAATATTTGTACAGGCTAGTTAATATTGTCATTGGAAAATGTTATTGCGTTAATATCAGTAACTGTATATTTTTAACCTGATGATAAAACAATATATTAACATTTTCATATTTAGCTCTTTATTAAAAAAACATGTTGTTAATATTTTTAAAGTTTATTAAACAAACAACTTAAGTTTATATCTAATTAAAAATCATGCAAACAAATATGCGTACCTTACACCGGTCACCGTATATATTTTTAAAATAAATTCATAATAATTAATAATAGTCTTAAGGCCGGCCCATTACAAAGTATAATAATATTGCAGAATCAGTTTTGTAGGTAAATACCAGGTAACCGGGACAGACTACAGACAAATTTAAAAAGTCGTACTGAAGGTTATCTGCATAGACACAACTTGGCGCCAGTGTTATTACTGGTACAATTATATTAACGTACCTAATGACTGTACCAGTGCAATTATATGAGTTCTAGGTGAAATTCTTTAATTTATTGTTTGGTTATTACCCTAACAAGAACTTGCTTTCTAACACTTTCCGGTTTTATTAATTTATTGTAGTTTTGGTTTATCTGGATTTAAGTGAATTAGGGTCGTGGTTGAACAGATACTAACATATTTTTTTGCACCTTTTGGAAATTGGTTAAGGTTTAGACCAGTGTTTCTCAACCTTTTTTGGCCCGCGGACCAGTGATATTTTTTTTAACAACAAAATTTTACTACGTATTAAACAACTACTACAGAAGTTAATTGTAACATTTTTATTATCATTTACTTACAATAATATTTAAATGTAAAGATATGTAATTTTATATAGATATAAAAATTATATATAAAGCTTTAACAAAAATCACAGAAAATTATAAAAAACAAATTAAAAACTCATGGACATAGGAACACAACAAAAAATATTACTCATACGATTACTAAAAAAGTAAATCAAAAGCATTTACAAAAAATATAATTTGTTGTTTGTAATAATAACTACTAATCATAAATTACCTACATAGAATTAAAATTAGTTTAAAATATTTAAATTTTGTAACGTTATAAATTAAAATTTAGTTGTGGTTAATTATTATTTTTTAATAAGTGATTTTTTTTCGCCTATATAGAAGAAATTGTGCGCGGACTAGTAAAATTTCTCCGCCGAGTACTGGTGGTCCGCCGGACCAGCGGTTGAGAAAAGCTGGTTTAGACAATATTATTTTTCTGTCGAAAATTTTTTTAGTTCCGATTAGTTATGTTCCGGATATCCGTATCCTTTTCCGCGGATATCCGAGGAAGACGAAAAATCCGTATCCGTATCGGTATATCCGTTGCTTTTCTCGCGGATCTTTTGCGAATCTTTTACCTTATTAATTTTCAATTTATTAATTTCAAATTGATATTTCAGCAGTCAAATAGTCAATTTTTATTGATTTGGGTTTGTATTATCCCATATTCTAGCTTTTTCCATATATTCTTTAAAATATGTTCCCGGCAGTGATATTTCATCGGTACTATTCTTAGCGGAACCTTCTTTCAAGAATAAATCATATTATTCAGAATGTTTTCTTTGTAATGATTTTTTAAAGAAGTTTTGCCTTAACCCTTGCGAGAAAACAACAAAACAAAAGTAATCCGCGCAATGCAAGTCGAAACTTGTCCTGCCTGTCGTTCCGGCGGGCGTGACGTCAACTATCGTTTCAAGGTCTCGCGCGCCGATACCGATTGAGTAAGAAAACAAAGATCCGTATCCGTATCCGAGGATCTTGACACCAAAATCTGTATTGGGATCCGTATCCGCGGATATATGTACATTTTTAACGATCCGGCACATCACATCAGATATCAAAACCGGAAATGGCTATAGTCTGTTTTGATCTAACCAATACCGTAGATTTAGTGAATTAGGTAAACTATTTAAATGATGCAGGGTGTCCCAAAAGCAAGATAGAAAAGGATTTATAATCCAATATTCTATTTTTAGAGCCATTTTGCACAAACGAAAGTTCTAGTAAAATTTATGGCTTACATTATCTACAAAAGTTTGATGAAAATTTTTATACCTAGCATTTTTCGTAATTAGTACATTAATTTATGTTAATACCTGTAAAAAATTTTAGTAAAACTATTAATAATATAATTCATGTGATATGCGCACACACTTTATTTTTGTACGTGGCTGTTAATCTGTTAATGGATTAAGGAATAAGGTGGAAAATTTATAAAGAGAACAAAGCGTTTTTTAAACTATGTTAAAGTTGGGTAGATAAAATAGGGTGTTGCAACCATTGGTTTTTCTAGCTCTATATTTATAAAGCAAAAGTTATATAATGAGAAAAATCACAATCGACAATAAAGTGGCTAGAAAAGAAGAATGAAAAAACGTAAATTAACCCTTCTATTTGAAGAGAGAAACCATTAGTTGTCAAATATGTTAGTTTTAATAAGGACATGAGATTTATGAATAATCATTTATTTACTTTAAACCTTAAATGATTTACGACATTTTTTTAATATTAATTAGCTTTATGTTTTAAATTACTGATGTGTGCGAAATATGAAATTATAAAAGTAAATTAAGGTTTCAAAACAAATTCTACTAAAACCTATCTGACTTAATCAATGTTCTTAGGCCGAAAATTAATAAACCTTAATAAATATAGGCACATGGTGCTCAGCTGTCATATTGACGGTACTGTAGATTTATTCTTGTTTCGTACACTGGCGTTCCGTACACCTCAAAAATTTCTCCCAAATATTCCTATTTCGTACACATAATTAATTATTTTCACATTTCACACCAAAAACTGACGTAGGTTCCTCTCTCTGGTGGTTCATAAAATATGGTAAGATGAATTGAAACTACTTCTATGACTAAATATCAAAATATTTATTGCCCACATACAAGATGAAGAAATATAAAATATTTATTTGGATAATAGTAATTTTAAAATAATCTAATAATATTTCTACTTTTAGTAATTTATCAAGTCTAAAATATAATTGGGGAAAATAATAATCTGAGTTGACTAACCAGAACTAACCATGACCGACTAGAACTGGGGGCTTTTGAATTTGTCTAAATTATCCCTACGTTTGATTAAGCCATGGCAAAGTTGCGGCCTAAATAGAAAAATTTACTGTTCCTGATTAGTGATCTATCACGCCTGAATTGGGGAAATAAAAAACCGCTTTAACTAACCAGAACCGACCAAGACTGAGGGCTTTTGAATTTGTCTAAATTATTCCCACGTAGAGGTTATTAACAAAATGTTAATAATTTTCAATATGGTATTTATTTGGTTGGTTATTTGGGTCGTCACAATGGTCGGTGTGTGAAACTCGAAAACACTGTTCTGTAAAAGGTTTTTTTTTCAATAAGCACCTCTTAAATCCGGCCTGCTAACCTAAACCCTGTTTTAAATTTGAACACAACACTTGTATAATTCTGCCTTTGTAGAATTGTACAGACTTAACGCTTCTCAATAAGTACATAATATGTAGATAAATTTTAATTAGAATGATTTGTTGGAACAATGAAATAAATAATTTATAATTAATGACTGTTTATAGTTTGCTTCTAAAATTAACAGCTTTCTCCTATTTGCTGCTATATACTTACTACTATCGTCATGTTGTATTAATTGAAATTTATATTATCGCATAGTCTATGTTTAAATATTACCTAAAAATAAACAGGAAGTTTGTATATAAAAAACTAGTAAGACAAACATCTATTGTTTGAGTGCATACAACTCTTGGCAGGTATAATAAAAATACTTTTTAAGTTATTGCTTTATAAAAGCCCCCTGACTCTATCAAAAGCCCGAAAAAATGCTTGTCATAATTCATAATTAACCAACTAAACAAACATCCGAGTGAGGCCTTGTACAATTTATTCTGCCCGTGGGGTCTGCTGGTTCGGTCGGCATTAAATAAAGTTCGAGAGTACCCGTCGGTTGCACCCAACGAGCGCTGGAAGTATGGTTACGACTCTAAACAAATTGTAGAAAGCCTACAAAAATAATTTGATAAAAATATCATTTGTATAGTTTTTAGCAAGAGAAATTGATATGATTTATATCTAAAATAAAATATGATATAAAAAAATGTGTTATTTTCGTTTGGGGAAAATACTTAAAAAGAAATGTATTGCATTGGCTCAAAAAATCTCTTTGACTTTTTAGATCAATGCAATACATTTTTTGTTTAGATGTCTTTCTCAAGGAAAAATGAACAGTCACTTTCATAATTTTTAGTAATTAAAAACCTAAAGCCATTAAAAATATTTAAAAAAATGTCTTAAAACATTAACCCATTTGCGCCCAGCGTCCTCTATTGAGGACAACGGATTTAGGAGGGGATGGGGCGTGCCCAGCGATGCATCCCCTTGAATTTTGCGATCAAATAGATTTCCGATCGTACGTTTTCCCTAGAAATAACGCCTTCGGCTTAGATTGTAAAGTGATTTACTTGCAGTGGCACGTGTTTTTTTTATTATTTTTATAGGGTTATTTCCCTTAAAGTTTTTTACTTTTTATCACGTTTTATTTCATGGTGGTAAGTAATTGTTATTAAGGGAATTTTACTGCTATTATTATGGATGTTTTAAAATAAATTTATCTCTAGTGGGTTATTTTAAGAATATTTTGTAATATTGAGGAAATACAAAAATTCTCGCAGAGGACCTGGCTACATACATTTTTTTTTAAGGTATGGTTTTTTAAAAAATTTTGGAAAAATGGGTGAGAGACAGAAAGAAATGAGAATGCCTTTTTAAAAATCTAGATGATGCAGTAGCATATCTGTACTCAGAACAGATAGAAGAGGATATTGTAGCATTACCACCGGAGTTGACAACTTACAGATGAAGACGACATAAATGATAATGATATGGAAACTGCTTTTTGGTAAAGAAATCCCCGGTGGAACAGAAATTTTTTGACAAGAAAAAAAAAATCGGACTCAGATGAAGAAGTGCAAATTATTAGTAGAGAACTCGCAGAAAAACATAAATGATTTACAATCAAAAAGGGGAAACATGAAATCAAGAATCTGACCCCAAGAAAGATAACCAACCTTTATCATTATATGTCAAACGAAGAAAATTTGAAAATGATGCTTCAAAATCTTGGACTCCCAAATGGAGCATGAAGAACCTATTTACGAAGATTTACATGTAGATGATTCCCTAGCACTCTAGAACTATTTGAGAATATAAAAAAAAAAATTGCTAAATTCAACACCTTTGGAAATATTTGAACAGTTTTTTAATTAAAAAAAATTTACGTTATTAGCTAGAGAAACAAACAGATATGCTACAGAACAAAAAAAAAAACACGGTTTTTGTGTTACAGAAGAATAAAAATATTTGTAGGGTTTTTGATCTGGATATAACCCTTTTCCAAGTGAAGGGGCTACTGGTCGAACGGGGAAAATTTGGGTGTCTTATTGGTGAAAAATGCATTCAGTCCAAAATGTTCCTGGAAATAAAGTCTCACACTTTGTCGATACGTTGCAGCAGATAATAAAGACGATAAAACATTTAAAATAAGACCCTACTAACTGAATAAATGGTTTTCAAATGGAATTTTTTCATGAAACACCTCATTAAAAATGGGAAAAGATTGTCAAATATTATGGCCATCACGGTATGAAACAATTTCTAAAGAAAAAACCCAAATTTGTTTTGGTTATAGTTATGGGCTTTATGTGGGGACAATGGTTATTGTTACAATTTTTTTTTATATTGTGGTAAACTAACAAAGACACCCGGGAAAAACGATTCCTTTAGGAACCAGGGTTTTTAACAGACATCTTAGAATAGTCGAAACTCCTCATAAGCATATTGTGTATTTCGTCTTTTTACAAGTTATAATTTGCTTTGTCTTCTAAAGAAAAAAAATTTTCTTCCGGCACTATAGAAAAAAATAGACTTTTAAAATGTCAAAATAAATCAACGAAGCTTATGGAAAAAGAAGCACGCGGTTCTTTCGATTGGAATTTTGATGAAAATAATAGCATTCTTGTTTGCAAATGGAATGATAAGGGGTTTCCTTAGCCACAAATGACAAAAAAACTGCCTACAATACTGTTCAATTGAATTTAAAAAAAGAAAATAAACGTATTTCAGTGGCACAACCACAACTTATTTCTAATTATAATAAGCATATGGGAGGAGTTGACCACCACGACTGGTTGCTTGAAAAACACACCATTGTGTGAGGGGAAAAAAAAGTATTGGTGTCTTTTCGCAAGAATGGTTGTTTTGGCTGTAGTAAACGGCTGGGTGCTTTATAACATGATGCGTGAAGGAGAACAAAAATGTCAATAAAGAATTTAGAATGGAAATTGCTTATCCTTATAAAAGTGGGCACGGTACCCGAGTCTTTCTTTTGGGCGACCTCCCAAGTTTCCAACAACATCTCGTGTTAATTTTCAGCAGATATCAAATATGATGGAAAAAATCATACTGTGGACAAAGAGATAAACAAAGAGTGCAAATGGCTAACTGTACAAACAAACCACGTACATTTTGTGCCAAGTGTAATTAAAGGTTTGCAGTAAATAAATTATTTTTTTAAATCTAACGGCCCTATTAAAACTAACATAATATTATGTTCATAAGGTAATTATGCTGTATATGTTTATGTTTTAGAACAGTGTTTCTCAACCTGTGTTTCACGGAACCCCTGGGTTCTAAAAAGGGGGGTTTGGGGTTCCACAAGAAAAGAAAAAAACAAATGTAGTAGTACCATCCTATAAAAAAATAAATAAATATTCGTACTTAATAAGTACTCTTCCTAGTAATCTCTGTTCTGAAGCGAAGTTAAAAAAAAATATATTGTTTTGGCAATCTCACATAGACAGCGAAATAATTGAATGCTTTCCGACCTATTTATACCTTTAACACCTTACTTAATCTTTCTGCTCACTTGGGTAAATTTTTGTCTAAATATGAATGTTAAATACCGCCGGTAGGCCTAGAAAAGGAGCGCGACATCCAGTAAAATGTATAAAAGTATGAACCGAGTATGAACTATCGTATTAATAATGGAAAAATACTAATTTCTAGAGGCAAAAAATTTACAGCTGATTTCCTGCATAGAAATTTTTCTTGTTTTCTCTCGAGATCTCTTGTTCTCTCGACCAGAGAGTTTGGCGCAGAATGACAAGTTAATACGTAAAAAGGATTTTAAATTAGAATTAAAAATAGTATAGAATATTAAAGCTCAAATTATCTAAATTAAAAAATACATTAAACAATGAGTAATATACCCATACTGATTTAATTGTGAATTATTTTGGACATCAAAAGTTAGTATGTGTTTGTGTTTATATTTTTTTCTTTTTAAGCATATCGAAATGAAATTTGAATGTTGGATATACCACATAAAACGATATTTCCTTGACTAGTAACCCTATTTACCGATCATCTTCTATGTTTTTACTTTTTCTCTAGATAATATCAGTTTTTACTGCTTCAGAATATATTATTATTTTATATTTATTTTTTATGCTTTATTTACTGTTCACGTCATTTACGGTTAAAACAAAGCTGTAATTATTTACAGATTTATATCTGTACAGTTTTCCATTGTGGCGCAATTCTTAGGTCTTCGGAGATGCTTTCGAACGAAATTTTTTTTATCAACATTAACAGGTGGGAAAGGACTGAAAATGGCCCCTCAAGGCCCGAAAAATGGGTTTCCCGCTAATATCTGCCAAAATATGCGAATTCGAGAATTTTTGTTTCGACAAAAAATGAAGATCGCCTTGTAATCTACAAAAATGGTACATATAATTTTTTTTGAAAAATTGATAGAGATAACAGGACCCAAAAGTCCCTTCATTTCAGCTGCCGCTCTACCGCTAAAATGCCGCTATCTTCGTGGATTCACTTATAAGCGGGCGAACAAATTGTTCCATTACTCGGGCAATAATGTACATTTTTTAATCATTTAAAGTTCATCGAAATGGGAAAACCCGTACCAATCATTGTATATGACTTTGGGTCCATTCTGATTTTTCTAGAATGTTAAAAAAAAAGGTGAATTTTTTTTTACAATATTTTCAGAGTATTTCATTAATTTATTAATATTTTAAAAAAAGGTTTGTTATTAACATTTCTTTTTTATAACGAGACCTTAGCAAGTGTTCAATGATCCCAGAAAATTTCCTTCACCATCTTTCTTGCGTTTTGATAAAAAATTGTTTTGTCCATTTGCATTTATTAGCCGTTTTTGGAGTTCTACCACATCTCTCCAGTGTGGAATGTTATGGATTTTTCGTCGGCCGTTTTTGCGAAAAATATTGGTTTTGCGAAAAAAATGGTAGGGACCATTTTTGTTGATTTCGAGGTGATCTTCTTTTTTGTGTGAACAAAATTCTCTAATTCGCATATTTTGGCAGATATTCGCGGGCAACAAAGCTGTAATTATTTACAGATTTATATCTGTACAGTTTTCCAGTCGGAATCGTGATAAACTTTTTCTCGCTCGAAAGCATCCGCGAAGACCTAAAAATTGCGCCACAAATGAAAACTGTACAGATTTATTTACAGCTTTTGTATTTTCAGGTCTTCAGTTACTGGGCTACTACCTATAGCCTCTTGTCAAAAAATGAAGTATTATGTCTTAGATTTATCGTCCAAATTTAATTTTGATATCGTTAAAAATAACAAAACTATAGTGGGAGGCCATTTTTGAAGGACACCCGGTATATGTGTATGTGTACCATTTTTGATTTAGATTTAAAATTCCATAAATTTAAAACCCAGGAAGATGCTTATTGTAAGTCTGTGCTCTTTAAATTTAAAAATAATTAAAGAATAATTTAGAAAAATTTTAAAGCCCTTAGTTCTGGTCGGTCATGGTTAGTTCTGGTTAGTTAAAACGGCTTTTTATTTTTCAAAATTCAAAAGCCCTTAGTTCTAGTCGGTCATGGTTAGTTCTGGTTAATTAAAGTGGCTTTTTATTTCCCCCAATTGTATTTCAGACGTGATAAATCACTAAAAGTAGGGACAGTAAACTTTTTCGTTTAGGCTGCAATTTTGCCATGGCATCTGAATTTTGGTCTTTAGTTTACCGGTGCTTTGGAAAACGGTTATTTCTCAGTTTACCTATGCTTGTTTAGGTACCAAATATAAAATTTAAATTTTGTCCTAAGTTTATATGCGCCCTACGAAAGAAGCCGAGGAGAAGTCAAGGGCGTAGCCAGAATTGTATATAAGGGGGGACAGACAAAAAAAATCCTAGATTATATTGTTTGTTTTGATCGTTGTTTTTACCATATGAGTTTCACATGAGCAGTGGAGGTAGTAATTAAAAAAATATATATTAAAATCAGAAATACCTTGATGAATGAATGCGAGCGGCGACCAATGAAGGTGTACAACATTGGATGATCAGTTGTCTCCCCTCTCAACCCACATCCATCCATTCCATCCATCCAGTTAGGTTTTTTACTACTTTTTTAAAAGTTCTTTTGGGTTTTCACAAAACGTTTTATGATTCATTTTACTATAACAACAAAAACTACGCTACCCTTGTCGTTATAAGTGACATTTTTTAGAGTAAGGAATGATGTAAAAAAAATTATATTAGAGATCACATCACTTATAGTTGGATTTCACAAGCCGGCCTTCAAGCCTTTTAGTTTCTTAGGTCTTATAAGAAGCGTCGCAAGTTTTGAAGCTCATCAGAACCACAGTTTACCCGCGAACGACCGCTCTTCTAAGGGGGGCAGCTGCCCCTCCCTGCCCAAACCTCGCTACGCCCATGGGAGAAGTAATCACTCGATTGAGTGAAATGCATTCTAGCCCATACAACAAGAAAGCCCTTAACAGAATATTTAAGTTAACGAGACGAAAAAAAATTTTCTCTCGTCTTGCGGCAACACTAACATGACGTAATATAACATCTCTTAAGAACGGTATTAAAAATTAACAATTGGCAACCCTAATTTTACGATCATTTTCCTAGTCATTTTTCTAAGGTCTTCTAATATTCTAATATAACAACTATTATTGTACGATTACTGATTGTTTTGAAATTTTTCTATTGATAGTGTTAACAAGTCGAACCGCTCTGCTGGTGATTTTGAATCGACATTGTTCGTAAAATAAATATATATGCAAAGCTATTAGCTTACAATCGGTAAGCTCTATAGACATTAACTTTTGTTTACTTTTACTACTCTATTTTGATTATGCTATCAGCTAAATGCATTTGCTTATCTGGATGGAGAGTGCTCTATTCAATACTTCTTAGATTAAAATGTCACATTTTTATAACATATCGAAATAATTACCCAAAATACCAGTCCTAAAAGTTCTAAGGACCAACCCACACATAGTAGGTGCAACTAATGAACACTTAAAATAAAAAAGAAAATAAAGGAAAAGAGCCGCATACTCTAAATGCAGAATTCGATCGTTGGATTCAGCCAGGTATGCTGGTGTAAGATAGCGAGAGCCTCGTAAAACGATAGATAAGGTAAAAAGCTTGCTATCTCTTTTACAAGCTAAAGCACTCAGGATATCACTTCAGTATAATGGCGGACAAAGAACTAATTTAAATTTTTAAAATATATTTGGTGTTTATCAGTGAATTTTTATGTAGCGCAGTTATAGATCGGACGCCAGGGCTAATTAGAAAATTAAAAATACCACTGCAACTTTTTAATTATTTTTTTATACAAACTGCAAATATAATCGGTTGACTTGCGACTGCTACGAGCAAGGGTATTTTTTAAATGGTTTGTTAAAAGTAGTATTTGATACGACATATGATACGTAAATCTTGATTTACCTTTCCGTAACAATTTGGAATAAAAATTTTAACACCCTTATTCACTAAAAATGTTTAAGAGTTAATGTAGTTTAAATTGTACAGTAGTATTTTGCTTAAGATATTATTATAGATTTAAAAGCATAATATGTCACCAAATAAACCTACTTAAGGAAAAAAATATAATCAAGTAAATAAATTAGTCAACATAATATTTATATTTTTATTTGGGTTCATAAATATTAAACATATTATGATTCTTATGCCCCACAATTGCCAAATATTTTTTTAAGTTAGGTAAGGTCCGAAATGCGAGAAACTTAAATCAAAGTTTACTGGCGCTTTTTAATAGTGTTTTAATTTTACTATTGAAATATACATACGTTTCCTAGTAATCTAAAATATTTAAAAAGGTGATTCCCAAAGTTGTTTATACCGTATTTAGGCGGTGGCGAGAGGGCGGCCCCCAAGGGGGGAGCTACCTGGGGGCGCAAAATCGGCTATGAATTTTTTTTCATTAGTTGTCAGTACTGTACTCATATTATTATTATTATTATTTATTGAAAAAATTAATGAAATAAATAAATTACAACAAAACAAGACTAAAAAAAATGTACCTATGAATTATTAATAAAATATTAATTTATTCAGATACCTACAGCAAGAATTTAACTCTTTGAATTTGATGAAATAAATAAATTACAACAAAACAAGACTAAAAAAATGTACCTATGAATTATTAATAAAATATTAATTTATTCAGATACCTACAGCAAGAATTTAACTCTGTTAATTTTTAATATTTAGGCTGCGGATAAATTGATATTTTATACATTGGGGCAGGCTTTTTGTGCATATTTTTTAATTTATTAAAGTATAAATGTTACGTTTTAGAAGGTCTGCCATGCACAGTGTTTTTGTAACTTCGATTTTATTGTTGAGAAAATTTATTCTAAGTTTAATCATCTGCAAATAAGGATGCGTAGTTAATATACATTCTACTTTTTCCTCGGATACAAACAGTTGTTTTATGTAAATCATGTCTCTTTTAAATGGTAGACTAATATTTTCATATAAAAAAATATAAAATTTGACATTAATTCCACCACAAAATTGGTATTTTAAAGAAACGAAATTCTGGGTTCAAAAAACTTAAAGCCACAATTCTGCACTTTAATTTTATAGAATTTTCAGGGAACAACCCCCCAAAACTTCGTTTTTGTTGGGGGTATTCGTTACTCCCCAAATCTCCTGGTGTGTTGGAGGTGGCGAAAATGTTAAGCTCCGCCAAGGGAGCGGCCATACCTAGATAATAGAACTTTTAATTTTTAGTTATAGCATGTTAATAAATATTGTTTATTAGGGTTATAATATACCACTAATTATTTCTGAAACAATTTATGTGTACATACTAAAATAAATTTATGTTTTATACATTTTTAATAAAATACTCCCCAACTATGCTGCAACTGAAAAAATGCTAAAAGACATCTTATGTTAGGTGTTTATTACTTTTAGTAAGATTCAAAAATTTAAAAATGTCGGGGAGTTTTTTTATTTTTTAAAATATTATATTTGTGTCTACGCGCATGCCCCTAGTGTAGACATTACATTTTTATTTACACTAAAACATGCTTTCTAGTGAACAATGTACACGTTTAAAGTTTGAGAAAGTGAAGTATTTATTTTCCCATAATTAAAAAAAAAACAAAAAAAAATAAAAGTCAATTTTGAAAAAAAGACATTTTTGACGTAGATTAATACGAATTCTTTTTTAAGTCTTTATAGCGAAGTTCTTGCCTTACTGGTTACTTAGCTGTTTTAAATTAATTTATAGTTAATTAAATTATAAATTTGTATTTATAAAAAAAAAACATGAAACTTTAATTGGGTTTTTTCTTAAGCACATTTTTTAAAATAATTAGAAGAAAATAACAATCTTTCTTTTAGTAGGCACTAAGTACCTTTTTTAATCATTTTTTAAAATCATTATTTTTCTTGTGGGGCCACAATATCATATTTTTATTTTAACTGCAAATCTGATTTTTTTAATTGTTTTTTGCTGGAAAAGTATAAAAAGGTCATTTCCGAAGATCTTCAAATTTTAAGGTCCGTAGACTATAAAGTAACAATACAAACAAATTGAAAAATGAAAGTCACTAATGATGTGGGAATTTTTGATAGTGCTATAAGAAAGTAGAGTTTTTTTTATGATTAAAGGTAAATTTTCAGTTTAATCCTACTGGTCCTTAAAGGTAGCATACTGTATAATATAACATAAATAAACGGATAAGTTTTTTTATTTTTATATAATATTCGTAATAACATTAAAAGAACAGAATGGGCCAATTAAAATTTTTGCCAAGATGATTTTTACTGAAACTACCATTTTTGATAAAATAATTTAATATGAATTACGCAAATTGATTTTCTACCTACCGCGGATCATATAGTCATGCAAACATTTTTATATGAGCATAATAGTCCAAGAAAATAAGTCGTGAAATACGAATTTAAGGTTAAAACTTGAATTTTTGATATAAGTTACTTTAAAGAATCTAAAAATGAACTGCAAATTTTGTTTTTTTGAATACACCCCCGGGAAGGGGTCAAAAAAAATTTTAAAAAGTGTTTTTTTTTATTTTTTGGAAACGGTAAGTCCTAGAAAAAAAAGTTTTAAATAAAAGTTGTAGAACGTAAAATTCTACATAAAAATGATCACATAACTTTTTTCCTAAAATTAAAATTAACTGAGATAGGGTAGGTAGAAGCTAGTAGATGATAACAACAACTTCAAGTAATCAAAAAACAATCAATAAACTCATAGTTTTTTTTTAAATTATTTATATATATATATATATATATATATATATATATATATATATATATATATATATATATATATATATATATATATATATATTAGAATATAATATCTATATATATATATATAATATATATATATATAATTATATAAATATATTATAAATAATATAATATATATATTTATATATTTAATATTATATTATGATTTTTTAAAGTTGCTGTTATCATCCCTAGTTCTAGACTATCTATCTCAGTTAATTTTAATTTTAGAAAAAAAGTTATATAATTATTTTTATTTTAGAATTTTACGTTCTCAATTTTATTTTAAAAAATTTTTTTTCTAGGACATTTACCCTTTTCAAAATAACAAAATAAAAAAAACAACTTTTAAAAATTTTTTTCACCCCTTCCCAGGGGTGAATTCAAAAAAAAATGTACAGTTCGGTTTTAGATTCTTCAAAGTAACTTATAATAAAAATTCAAGTGTTAACCTCAAATTTGTATTTCACGACCTATTTTCTTGGACTATAATTAAACGTCATTTACCCATTTTTAAATAATAACTAACAACACTTCTTAAAGCAGCATAATAACTTTTAAAAAAATTATTGCAATAAAAAATGAATGTAGGACAATTTATTTTAAGATTAAAACTAAAAAACAAAAACAACCGTTACGGTTAAATGGCATAAGACAAGATAATTTCCGCACTGGAAAATTACGAAGAATGCAGTGCATGGAATTATAGAGTTGATACTCCCAAGAATAAAATGAAATAACTCGAAGAAAAGTTAGAGAGCTTATAGCCACGTACCGTTACCTTAATAATAATTTTATTTAATAGTTTGTCATTCAAGTATTAACATGTGTGTAAACAAAAATAATTTAGACTTTAAATAATTTTTCAATTGACGTTATTTAGTATATTTGTGCCTTGGCCTTATTGATTTGCAATGCCCAGTATAGCAGAGCAGCATCCTAGAATCTATTTAAAAACAAATTGGTATATAGGTACCAATATTTTTCATAGTTGTTAGTAGGTATTTTTACTCTCAATCAACAGCTATTTTTATAATACGAATACGAATTTAAAATTTCAAATTTCATACAATTGATACGTGCGTGAACGATGTCTGCCCTCAGGTATCTGGCCTCCTTTACACTTATCGTATTTCATTTATTATTTTCTATAGTATAAATAGCATTTGTGAATGAGTTAGTACTTATTTCTCGTACAACTTTCATTTGTCTTTTTACCCCTCAGGGGATGAAGTTTCAAAATACTACCATTTCCTATTTTTCTGGGTAATAAAAAGCCTAATCAAAAACGTCCATATTACAACTTTAAAATGACGATTTTTCTATATAAACTTTCATCTCAATTTTAACCCTCACCCCAAAGAGATGTAATTCAAAAAAATGTATAGTAGATCATTCTTAATCGTAATCAGAGATGACGAAGTTCAGAAGCCTCATTACCAACTCCCATATTAACAACTTTAAAATGTCCCGATTTTTTAATACACACTTTCATTCCCATCTTCAACACCCAGGGGATGTAATTTCAGAAATTTTAAAACAGATAATTTTCAATCGTAATTAATAAGCTACATAACAATTTTCATACTTCTGAATCCAGAAATGACGAAGTTTCAGACAAACTTTTTGCCTCCCCCCATTCTACCCTATTAGGGGGAGGGAAGTTTCCTAAATTCCTTTTTTAGCTAAAGTCTCCTATTGTTCTCGGTAATTAGAAGTCTAATTACCAACTCCCATATTTACAACTTCAAAAATGACAATTTTTCTGTACATATAACTTTCATTCCTATTTTAACCTCCCCAACAGATGTAATCTAAAAATATTTAAAGTTTAATACAAACTTTTACCCCCATTCCCCCCTTTAGGGGGTGAGTTTTCAAAATCTCGAAAAATTAGCATTTATAATCCTCATTTAGTTGATGTTATTTTAAAAAATCACAACAAGTTAATTTAAAAATATTTTATTTAAGATGCAGAGTCAAATTTCGTTGATCTTGGTCTATTTTTTCGTTAGTCACCATTGGTAATATAGAAAAATAATCCTTACTTTACTCGTATTTTGTTGTTGCCGTGTCAAAGCTTAGTCTAAGAATCTACCTTCTTTGTATCTTTAATTTCTAACAATTTCCCTTTAGGATCAATTGCATTGCACCCATAGTTTCATTGACTTCAGTAACTTAATGTATAATAATAATGTTATATTACTATATAAACTACCCATTTTGGGTTTATTAAATTTATTTACCTACTATGGCGATTTAAATTAATTTTGTAAATTGTCCACAAAAACTAATTGTAAGTACTACCTATACGCTATAAAGCGACGTTGTTTATATTTCACCAAACTCTCTATTCACATTAAATAACTTTTAGATAAATTACAAGAACATGGCATATAGTGAGGATTATTGCGCAATCATTAAAATTATTCGAAAGTTTCTCATTCGAAATTCCAACGGTTTTATAAACTGAACATGTTGTACGGGTATTTTCACATAATCATATATACGGGGTCCCATTTTCGTATTCTCATACTCTTAAGATTATTTGAATATTTTCATGTTAATAATGCTCATTAAAATCCGAGTCTTGTGATAAACAGTTTTATCTATAATAATTAATAGTTGTTTGCACATATCTTGCACCAAATGTCATTGAAAATTCTACCAGTCCCTAACCATAGACATTATTTTAAAATATTATGGTCAGCTTATGGGTATAAAGATGCAATTTTTTGCATAAATAGTTTATACAGACGTACTAGGTTAACCATAGCGATTCAACCTTTTGATTGTCTTTTTAGTTTTTTATTTTTTATTTAAAAAAAATGAACCAAGAACGTGTAATGTCACTAAAAGTTTTTTAAAAAATCTTAATGACAGTCACAAAGGCTTGTATGAGGCCTAAGTACTAGGTACCGCGGTGCCGGGTTTTTAGATGGTTAACAACCCATTTTACTTAAAAAAACATCAGAATGTAATACAAAGAATTTCAAGCACAGTAAGAAATTTAAAAAAAAATACTCAGGACATTCATAATTTTTATTTGTTCTTTTTACCAGGACCTTGATATAACGATTTAAATTTTTGATCCAAACTTATCTTGGATTGGGACGCAAAAAATCTTGTTCAGTTTAATGCCTCGAGAACACAGTCATGTTTGTTGGCGTGGAAAAAGTCAGCCAATGCTCATCCGTTACATATGAGCGGCCAAGTTTTGCAGAACAAAGAAACGTATAATCGTGTCGGCGTTATTTTTGTGAATAACCTCAACTGGCACAAACACATTACATTCATAGCCTCGGCAGCTTTAAAAAGCTTGGATTCCTCTTTCGAGCCAGAAAGTATTTCTCTTCTTCCAATCTATATACTTCGTATGTATCCCAAATCAGGCCCTCTTTAGAATATTGTCTTCATGTCTGGGGAATGACGTCCCCTACAACACTTAGCATTCTGGACTCCATTCAAAAAGAACCGTTCGTCTTATTAATGATCCCACGCTCACAGAAAGGCTTCCTCTTCTTGCCCACCGTCGAGCTGTGGGGGATCTGTCGCTATTCTATAGGTATTTTTACGGTTTCTGCTCAGAGGGGTTGGCCATTATAATTCCTTCTCTGGCTTTTGCTTTTCATTTTTTTATTTTTGGCTTAAGAGCCAAAGGAAATTCACTTTTAATATAATATTTTAATATTTACGGTAACCGTTGAACAATTTTAATTATTTTTGTAAATCTGTAATATATTTAAAAAATATACTTTTAATTACGGTGGGTATTGAATTGTAAATAATCGCTTTGTTAAATTTGTTGATAGACAGGTTAAATATAGAGTTAAATGCAGTAGTGGTTTATTTTGCAGCATACGTAAAATAAACTAAGTTGTCCTTCATAAATTATGCTTTTTAGGAGCAGAAGTAAATTCTCCTTGTTGGAAGGAGCTAATTCCCAATTTTTTTGACTTATTGGTGGTAAATTTTATGTACGAGGTGATTTTTAAAACGAAAACTATTTAGTATTTTAAGGATATCAACTTTTTTGAAAAATTACTCGGATTCCTTAATTTATTTTTTTATTGCGCTCTGTTTACAAAACACATTATATAGGATGAAATAAAATAATTTGTTATGTAAGAGGACTACTGATCCTAATGTTTTTAAAAAATATTACTTTATTTTGACCTAAAATAGTTGATAACTATTTTTTTCTTATATACATGGTTCACGTGACGCCTAATATATATTTGTAGAAATTGTACAATTATATATGGGTCATCTTTACAAATTTAATTTAAATTTTAGAAAACTTATAATCACGCTTCTGATGCGATTTTAAGATAACTAAACTAAAAACTGATAAAGTCCTTTTTATTTCTCAATATTTATTACACCTTGCAAATATTTTTTAATATTGATCCTTAGAAATCAATAAAAACTTTATTAATAAAAAATTTTTTTGAGATATATATTAATTTAATATATATATATATATATATATATATATATATATATATATATATATATATATATATATATATATATATATATATATATATATTATTATATATATATATATATATATTTTATATATATTTATATATATATATATATATATATATATATATATATATATATATATATATATATATATATATATATATATATACATTTATGTAAAGATGTATACTTAACTAACAAAATGTATTTTTTTGGAAAATCAAAACGTATTAGGATAATGTTTCACCAATTTTTTATCCTATTTGGTAAAAAATTCACTAACATACTTACGCTAGATTTGTTCCATAAGTCCATTCATCAACACGCTGATTTTAGTGGTTTTGGGGAATAATATTGTTAATTATATGGATTTCATAACTCTTCAAAAGTCAAATAAATAAACAACTATAGAAAACAGGAAGAATTTACATTACCTTTTCTTGTACTGGGCATTGAAAGCATCCCAAATAGTTTTCGGTGACATGTGAACAATAGGAATTTCCATTGTGCCCATGTCAAAAATTTTAATGCAGATTTATTTTTAAAACATGACTTTATTCCAACCACACACGCCGCTTTGTTTTATTTCAGCCTTTACATAAATAACTTTTTATGCGACCATTTTTTACCTAAATACCTAATAAATCAGTTTAATAGGTTTTTATTAATTTAATAATATATATAAATACGGATGCTGTTTAGCCACACATACTTATTGTTAATGTTTAATTAATAACTAAAAATTTAGTTTGTGTAAGTACCTCGAAATTTCCTATCAGATAATGTTACATTCAAAATTGTTGACCATTTGAGATTTTTAAATGTAATGTTTAATCTTGTTGTGCTTTTTGCAAAAAAGAAGCTTTCCATAAAAAAGTTTTTTGATTTGTCGATAGTTGGCAAGACTTTAAATGAAATACTTTGTATATTATTAATTTTAAAATCGATAGAGCATTTAAATCTGTCTTGATAACATTGAAATTGTATTTTCTTTTCTACCTGGAAAATGTTTCTATAACTCCTTTGTAATATTTAGTATATTTATTTTTCATAAATTTGTCGGTTATTTAGACTTAGTGTCTCAACGGGCGTAGTAGACGCGTAGTGTAGTTCTGTAAATTAAAAGCTAATATACAGGGTGAATGAAATACTTCAAGTACGTATTCAGGGTCCAGAAATAAACATAAAAGTCTATACAAATATGGGTCCGCAAGGCCTTCGTTTCCGAGATACAGGGTGATCACACAGAGCTGACATGTGCTTAGAAGTAAATGGTGGAATTTTTAAAAATCATGGAACCTAGCTTATATTTTGCCGAACATAATTTATGAACAATAATTTTATTGAAAATTAAAATACATATTGTTTAATTATACATTTTGTTTTTTTTTTAATTTTGCTATAATAAAATCAGATGCGTCGTAATTTTTTTGAAATCCAAATATCTCGGTTGCTCATATCAACTTTTTGACGTAAAAATAACACAAAAGTTATTTAATTTACTTAAAAATCTAATACGGGGCCGTATCAAAAAATTGTGATTGTAGACGTGTAGGTGGCTCACCCTACAAGTTAGAGCCGTAATAAGATTATATTCGTATCCGTCATACCAAAAAACCCCCCAGATACCAATTTTTACTACAATATTTACATTATCATAAATTTCATTTAAAAAATAGAAAAATTAAATAAAAATTTTAACACCCTGTATTTCGAAAACAAAGGCCTTGCGGGCCCATTTGTAAAGAATTTTATGTTAATTTTTGGACCCTGACTACGTACCTGAAGTATTAACGTTTCATTCAGAATCACCCTGTATAGGGTGATTCTGAAAAAATATGCAATTACTTAATAAAAGATACGGTACAGTTAAAAAATTGACGAAAATACCTCTTCTTATGATTAACTTTTGTTTCTATTATGGACCAGTGACATAGCTTCGAAAAAAGTATATTAATTTTTTACCAATTTTTCATTATTACTATTATTGATGATTTGGTATATAATACTTATTTTCTACTCTACTTAGTTCTACATAAAAAAAACTCTACTCGATAATTCCAATCGTTTTCGAGACATAGGAAAATCCAATGTTAAAAATGTTTCTTTTACATCATCCATCGTAAAAATGGGACCGTTTTGGAGTTATGTTATTAAAACATTTTTGTTTTATTTTGGGCCAAGTAATCTTCCACTAAGCGATACTATATGTTTTCTAAATCACCCTGTATATCTAATTAAAAACTTTTTCATTATTAAAACCTAACTTTTGTGTTACAAATAGGAACTTGGTTTAGAAAGTAAAGTTACCACTGGTTATAACTTAAGATAAAATTTGTGTAAAAGTAAAGATACATAACCGTTATTTTAAAAACACAAGAATTTAATAAATGAAAATATTTCGTTGTTCTAAGGATAGATACTAAAAAAATGGGAGCTTTGCATTACAACTTTTTTTAAAACTTAGCTTTTACCATGTTAATTTAATTATGTAATTATATATAATATCTAAGTATAGAAATAGTGTGTAACATATACTTTCTTATTCTTTCAGATCACGTCCGGTGTTTTTGTAACCTTCCACTTTGTGTGACCACGGGGTATATGTGTAAATCCAACAGTGGAGGATGTTTCTCAGATCTTCTAGACTCGTCAAGATCTTCAGCATATAGGGGAAGACATGGATGTATAGAGTATCTTACCGAGTAAGTTGGTATTAGTGTACCTATACAAATAAACAGGGTGACCAGCAGATATGTAACAGCAGCTGTTTCTATAGCGGATAGTAGCCCTCTTTCATGGCTTACTAATTAATTTTTGCGACTTCCGGTTTAACCGAAAGTAACTAAAATCATTTTTTTCAAATGTCACGTGTGTTTTTCTAGCCTATTAGATTCGCCTTAACATTATCTTCACAACTTTGTGTTACAATGTGATATTTGCTTTTAAAATAGCGCCAAAACTAGCATTTATTTAGGCATTACCAAAAATGACTGAATAGTTAGTCAAACACTATAATAATAAGGCTTCTACGCTATTTGACGACATTACATGTACTGCCAAGTCATTTCAGGAAATGAAGGATTTCAGTGTTTACCTAAATCATTTTTTTTATTACGAGAAAAACAAGATGAAACGACACAAAAGGGAGTGTTTATATTATTTTATTTGCCTTATTTTTAAATCCTAAGTATATACAAGATATTGTTAAAATAATTTAAAACGGCTTAATATATAATAAATAAAAGTCTAATTTTTAAAAAGTAATCTTAACCGCATTCGTTATAAAATGAATCTAAAACAAGTTAAAAACATCAAGAATAACGCTAAAATTGTATATTAATAAACTCCGCGCATCCAGTGGTTACGACGTAAGCTCGATAGAGATAACAGGTTAAGAATTTTAATAAGCAAAAAGATAACCTTAAATAACAATTGACAGGTGAATGTAAGCAGTAGATGACTTAAAAAATAGCGGTATGCAATGTGTGGAGACACACATCATTATTTCTGAATATTAATGGATTACTTGGTGTATAATAGTGACGCGAAGACTAAAAGGAAAAAAACTTTTGTTAAGATATTTATCATATATTTATATAAAATATACTTTATAAAATACTACGTGTAGTAAGACAAAACAATATACAAGGTAATTCAGGTCTTATCCTTTAAATTATAAAAGTATATTGACTACGAATGACCTATTTGTTATCAACAAAAATAAATTTAAAAATATGGCTTATTTACCAATCCCTTTTTATAAGTTTACTTAAAATACTCGGTTGATTGTAGTTATGAACTTAAAATTACAGAGTTTAATGCGCCTCTTCTGCCGATTATATAATGTAGTATGTGCTGTGAACTTGCAGTATAAAGTTTATGCTGTTTGTTGTTTCAGAGTAAGCTTTTTACTTTATTTAGTTTTGGGCCAAGGGTTCTTTGTCTTAAACGTCATCAAAAAGCGAATGTGTATACCAACTTAGAGTAAGTAAACACTATGTGACTTAAACTCGTGTGATTTTTATTTAAGGGGTCGAGGAGTCGAGATTAAATGTGCATATAGGCCAGAAAACAGCATTCTGAGGATTTGTTAATAAACCTGAATATATTATTTTTTTACTTAAATTTTCTTAAAATTAAGTCGTGCTAGTCTAGTTCAGTAAATGAAGGGACAAAGCTGTAAATAAATCTGTCCAGTTCTCCCTTGTGGCGCAATTAGGTCTTCGGGTGGGTTTTCCGCCAATATCTGCCAAAATATGTGACTTGGAGAATTTTTGTTCAGACAAAAAATGAAGATCGCCTTGTAATCTACAAAAATGGTCTTTATAATTTTTTTCGAAAAATCGATAGCTCTCGAGATAACGGGACCCAAAAGTCCCTTCATTTCAGCCGCTAGAATGCCGCTATTTTCATGGATTCACTTATAAGCGGGCGAACGAATTGTTTCATTACTCGGGCAATAATGTACATTTTTTAATCATTAAAAGTTCATCGGAATGGGAAAACCCGTACCTATCATTGCATATGAGTTTGGGTCCATTCTGATTTTTCTAGAATATTAAAAAAAGCAGTCAAAGTTTTTTTTGACAATATTTTGGGAGTATCTTATTAATTTATTGATATTTTTTGAAAAAATGGTTTGTTATTAACATTTCTGTTTTATATTGAGATCTTAGCAAGTGTTCAATGATCTCAGAAAATTTTCTTCACCATCTTTCTTGCGTTTTGATAAAAAATTGTTTTGTCCATCTGCATTTTTTAGTAAGAAACTACTACTACCACATCTATCCCGTGTGGAATGTTATGGATTTTTCGACGGCCGTTTTTGCTAAAAGTGTTGGTGGCGAAAAAAATGGTAAGGACCATTTTTGAACAAAAGTTCTTTACTCCTCATATTTTGGCAGATATTTGCGGGAAATTCATTTTTGGGACTTTAGGGGGCCATTTTCAGCGAGTTCCCACGTCGGAATCGTGATAAACTTTTACTCGCTCGACAGCATTCGCGAATACCTGAGAATTGCGCCACAAATAAAAACTGTACAGATTTATTTACAGCTTTGGGTAATTTCAGGTCTTCAGTTACTGGACTAACTTCTTTATTCGTTAAATTATTGCCTCAGTTTCCACAGGCGCGCATGAAAAATTTTTTTATTACTTTTTTGGCCAGTATTACATTTTTTTGCTCCGTTTAAAACGTTTCTTTATTTCATTCAAAGCAAAAACAAAAAATTCATACGCCTTTCTTTATTTAATTTCAGATCGTTTAGAGCAATTCTTTCAACTATGGATTTTTGCTTTAAAATAGATCTGCCAATTGTCAATTAAATATGAAACATATTAAGTAGAAAAAGGGTACACCGTAACCCAAGTAGCAATTATACCCAAAAGTTATAATTATTCATCGCATCGACAACATTGTTACGAGCAAACTTCCATACGATAATATTCTTGACAAAATGGTGAACCTACTCCAGTATATTTCAATGGATTCACCGAAATTCACCGAAAACTTTTCCAAATGCTACTTGCTCAATATTCAAATCATTTAACAGAAAACAGATTTATTAATTTAATAGCTTAAAGCTCTAGTATTTTATTTTTCAAATAAACAAATGGAAATAATACAAATCAGCTGATACAAAAAATCCAACATTTCGGATTTGCTCCTCTAGTTTGGAGTTTACGTGACATAAAAATCTACTTGTCCCGCTGTCATTCGGGATGTAATATTGGAACTTAGCCTTGGAAAATTTTTCTTGTTAGAGTTATTTTGGTTCTGGTAGCAATTTAAGTATCCGTTTGAACTTTTGTATAATATTATATAACTCCCAAAAAATACTGTATATCTTACACCTGTCCTCACGACAGCTGCAACAGTTTTACGCAGAGTAGGTCCGGTATAAGGTAATTTTACTTTACGAATCGATTAAATAAAATTTATATTAAATTTAAATTTACTTACACTAGCTACCTTATACAGGGTGCGACAGCATAACTTCCGTTTTTCAAAACTTAATAAAACGCCTTGTATGAATCAGAAAGTTTTAATTTGGTTTTTACAATGTTGGTACATACTTAAAGGTTTGTTTTAATAGCTTTAAAGAGCAAATCACCTAAGTGACGTCCCCCATTCTCGATACATTAAGTAAACCGATTTCTGGCGCTTCTCATGACTCTTTCAAGTATAGCAGGCGTTATGTTGGCAAGTTCTTCCTGGATGTTGTTTTTTTAAATCTTAAAGGGTCCTTGGACTGTACACATAAACACGGGATTTTAAAAAATTCCATAGAAAAAATCACAAGCGGATAAATCGGGAGATCGTGCCGGTCATTGCAAATCGCCCTTGATCAAAAAAGGAAGTTATGCTGCCGCGCCAGAAATCAGTTTACTCAATGTATCAAGAATGGAGGACGTCACCTACGTGATTTACTCTTCAAGGCTATGTAAAACAAAACTTTGTAAAAACCAAATTAAAACTTTAATTCATACAATGCGTTTATTAAGTTTTAAAAAAAAGTTATGCTGCCACTACATGAGTGTCGAGTTCAATGCTGGCAAGTTTACAATACTAATTACAAAAAATAAAGTGTTCATTCTTTTAACTGGAAATTTTTTATTTTTGTCCTTAAAATCATCTTTATCTTATTTTAAGACTTCAAGAATTACCTAAGTACAACAATATTCCTAAAGGAATTATAATTTCTAATAAGTTATTCCCTTTTATAGAAGAATTTCTGTTATTTAGGAATATTTAAAAATATATAGAGTTTCCCTTAAAAATAAAAATCTGGTTGTCCTTTTTATTCACCTGCAAAACTTCGTACATTTTATATGAGAAAGTACACTTTTATAATCAACGTTTTCTCGTATACCAACAAAAATGTTTATCCTAAATTAATCCTATAGCACATTAAGCTAAAATTGAGATAGAAAGTACTTTTCTGTGTATGTAATAAAAATCAGATAGACCAGATAATAGCTGCGCCTAAATGGTATTTTTGTATTTAACCAGACCCAACAATGGGATTTTTAACCTGAAAACTTGAATAAAAAATGGTGAATTATTTAATTAATTGTAAAACATGCTGAATAAATATACTAAAAAAAAAAATTAGTAAACCCTTTCCATTTTATATAAAAGCGATCGATGCCAGGTAGTTTGGGGATTTTTTTTGGGAAGCATCATTTGTTTTCACATATACTAGAGACCTCAAGTTTTCGGGCGTTTTTTTTAATGAAAATCGGATCATTTGGGCGTCCTTGGCAATAAATAAACGGGAGTAATAATATTTTAATTAATTATAATAAGCTAAATCCAGTGCCGTGTCTAGATTTTTTAATCCAAAAGTGAGACATGGTTCCACACCAAATATATGTCGGCGTTCAACACTGAAATTCTCCATTTATGAAATGATTAGTCAGCAAAGTATTGCCCGCAAGCAGCGTAGCCTATTTTTATATTATTTTTGTTAGTTAAATAAACTTTTTACGCTGTTCGCCGGCAATATGTGTACTACTCAGCATTTCAGAATATAATTTTCATGTTTGACGCTAACATATGTGGGGATGCTATTGGCTTCAAGGAAAAGCTTTGGTAAAAAATTCATTTTAGAATTTGCCAAAAAAATTAACTGTTTTGAAACTGTTAGAATCGATCAAACAGACGAGTGTTGACTTTGCACAGTTTTGTCAGTACAGAAAAGATGAAATTAACATGCGCAAAGACTTTTTAGAAGGATCTCACTAGTTGGAAAATGCAGATATGTTTGCGAATGTTGGGATTTGACGATAAAAGTTAATCAAATTCAGGAAAAAATACAAATAGAGTATTCGTTTTTGAAACTTAATTTTTTTTGAGGGATGGGGAGTTTCCAAAAAAATTAACTTTTATTTTTACAAACTCCAAAATATTTTTTTTACAAAAGTGTTTCCTACGAGGCCAATAGCATTTGGTATATATCTAGTGTGGGTCCCATGTGTTATTTTTAAGATTTTTTTTTAAATTCTAGCTACGACACGCCTGAATCAAAATGGATGGTAAATTGCTAAAAGATTATATAAACCGATAAATATAAATAACCGAATTTATTTGTTTAATTTTTAAACAATAAGTATAGGGAAAAGGTATTAAACCCCTGTCTCGCTGCTATCTTTCTTTCTTCTCCTTCCGCATTTTTCGAAAGGATGCCCCGTTTTCTTTGACTCTATAGTATATTGTTTACGGGCTCTTTAAGATAAGTGAGACTTGCACTAGTCACACTCTATATTTTACAAACTATATTGAATACTAAAATACACAATACAATCAACAAAATATTAAATTCACTAATCTATACCGTCCTATACTCGGTAACTGCTCGTAATTCTCTTTAGTCTATCTCCAATGCTCGCTCACTACTGACTCGGTCGCTCTTCTCCCGCCTTATATGTTGTGTCCCACCCCTGTTCTAGATACTTTTGGAAAAGTCGGGCATTTTTTAGACTCTGATATACAAGGGCACATCCATAAGTGCTGGCTATACAGGGGGAGATCAATAAGTTACTGACGTTCCTGATAGTCTCATGTGGGGCACATGGTCATGTATGGGGAAAAGAGCATATCTTCGTGATTTGATGCCCTAGGAGGTTGAAACTTCGCCCCAGGGGGTTGTCCCAGGCACTCCCAGAGGCGATGTTGCCACGTCTTTCGATTTTCCCAAATCTAGGGAAAAGTAAATCTGGCAACACCGCACGCCTGCCACCTTTGTAACAATTTTTATCGCCCCGCCCGCCCTTGGAGGGTGTCACCCGGGGCTTCTTAAGTGTTTTTTTTTGTTAAAATATGGCTTTTTTTCTTATAAACAAAAATTTATTTTAAACATTGATTTTTTACTTACATTATCTAAAAATAAAACGTTTTTTTTTATTTCCAAAATAAAATAAACTAAAGTAATGGCCAACTAACATGAAAAAAAGTGAGAAAGAATACATTGAAAAAGGTGATACGATGCCTTTATGTTGACGATTCCTTGCTTGAATAAGCATGTTGCATGATGTTTTCTAATAATTTGTTATTATTAAAGGTTGTTCTTTTCCATTTACCACAAATGAAGTTTAGTTAGTTATAGAAAAAACAAACCAGAATTAACAAACAACAACTTCCAAACTATTACCTAGTACTGGTTAGTTCCTGGTGTGTTTACGTTGGTTAAAAAAAGTCTGATATTTTAATTTTTCGATTTTTTATAGCCAAAAACAGGGTGGACCCCTTTTCCAGATAATAACCTTTTAAAAAAATTTATTATTTTTTTGCAATTTGTGTACCTACTATCATAGGCGTGTGCAAGGTAAAGCTGGTGTGGGTGCCGAGATAATAATAATAATAATGAAGTGAATAAAAATATGAATAACAATATATCGATATTAATACATTGTTATTAATAAAATTAATTACTAATAAATTAATAAGAATAAATTCTTAGGAATGTTTGGTAAATATTTATGAAATAATAACAAACCGAGTACATTATACATTATTTATTATAAAAACATTCTTCTTTCATAAGGTACATTTTTTTTAAATTCGTTTATCACAGTACTTATATCAATATTTGCGGATAATTCCTGTTCCACAAATGGAACCAGGAGATTTTCTAAACGTTCTTGGCGCATTGTGGATCTTAATTTTGATTTTACCATACTCATTTTTGAGAAGGTGCGTTCGCGTGTAATTTTTAAATCGAACCTTATTAACTAATAATTTTCATATTTTAAATACAGTAATCTTTTTCAGACTAGTGGGGGTGCCACGGCACCCACTGTGCGCACGCCTATGCCTACTATTATTTAATCCATAATGCTTTTAAGCTAATTTTAAATCATTTTTTTATCCGACAACGTCGCAAAACCTGGCTATAAACATAGTGTTTTTCGACTTTTAGTTTCGTTTTTCTCTGCAAAAATGCATATTTTCGGATTTTTTCTTTTTTGAAACCTACTAAACAAAATGTGCTTCTTTTATCTGTATTTTTTTCAGTCGATGGACGCTAAACGACAACGGACCCCAAATTTTATTTACCTAAGACTGTTTTTGTCTGGGTAGACCATGAAAATGGTTCTGTGTCAATTCTCGCACATTTTCTTAATTTTCATTTAAAAAATATAATACATGTCCAATATTTGTATTGTGAAGAATTAAGGTAAAACTATTAGACTGGATTTAGTGATCGACCCACGGTCATCGCTGACATTGACCTATATCAATAAAAATGTATGTTATACGCACGTAGCAGTCTATCAGCTCTCCACTGTAGTTCATCATCCATTTTCAATAATATATGTACAGTAACAGCCATTAAATCTTGGGCAATTCTTTTTCCTTTTCGTAAAGTAGGTTTATGCCACCTTCTACTGAATACAAATACCTGTTGAAAAACCTAATAAAGAAACAGGTGTCCGTTGTCAGTGTCTAAAAATATTTTTTTAAATGCCAAACTTAACTTTGGATCGAAGAGTATTAATTATTCATTATATTGAGCAGAGAGGTTGACCAGAAAGAGATGTGGCGGAAGAGCTTAACATCCCAAAAAGTACTATTCATTTTGTTAAAAAAAAATGGCAGGAAACACACTTCTTTGAGAGAAGAGCTGAAAGTGGTCGCCCCAAACTACCGAATACCGTAATCAAGAACAGCGCTTTGTATTTGCTCTACAATTTTACTTGAAACCTCTAATTTTTGGGGAAAATATAATATTCACCGATGAAAAAGTGTTTCAGTCGTGCTACAATGGTATATTTAAGGTATACAGGCCTCAAGGAACACGATTTGATGAAAAATATACCGAAAAGGACAGAAGCCCTGGGCGATTTTCGGTAAAGGTTTGGGGTGGCTGAGTGCACAAGGACTTGGTGTATGTTATTTTATCTTTAATGCGGAGGTATATATAGATCTACTACAGAATATCATGCTTCCTTCTGTACTGGATCGATTTTCGGACAGAAATTTTATCTTTCAGCAAGATAAGTGTCCCGTTCATACGGCCTGACAAGTCAATGAATGGATGAAAGAGCAGCGTATTAGGTTTTTACCGTGGCCCGCACGTAGTCTGGATTTAAATGTTATGGAAAATGTTTGGGGCTTATTGGTTAAAAAAATAATTAGGGAAAATGAGTTTAGGCCGCAAAATGTAAACGACTTAGGTATAAAATTTTTGAGGCGTGGAATGAGTAACGAGGAAATCCGGACTACGCCCGGGCTTTGGTTCATTCGATGCCTGGAAGGCTAAACTCTATCGTAGAAAAAAAACGGGGCCACTATAAAATATTTAATTTGTTTGGAAGGATATTTAAGTTTGTTTGAATTTATTAAATTGTTAATTTATTAATTTGTTAGTTTTAATAAAATATAAATATTTTTTTACCTTTTGCTTTATTTATAGTAAAACAAGGTAAAAAAGAGCGATTTTCAAAAATTGGCAGAAAAGTCAAAATTTGACAAATTTTTTCCCAAGTTTTAATGGCCGTCACTGTACGTTTGTCCGATGTCAGCGCTGACCATGAGTGGAGCACTAAGTCCAGCCTAAAAGTCGAAAAACATATATAATAATTTATTGCTTAAATTTGTGACACATTTATGGCAATAATTCTCACAACAACTTCAAGACAAAACATATTAACAAACATCTTAAGGCTAAAAGCAAAAGGTCCTTGAACTAAAAAGAGTTTTTAGTTTTTTGTAGTGGAATAAAAATATGTTTACTTTGTGTACGGCGTATTCGGCTAATATTTCCTGCAAAATGGTTTAAAAGTTTGGTTGATCCGGAAACAAACTAAAAAATAAACTTCATAGCAGCTGACTTGTTAAGGTTATGTCAACACTTTTAGTTTATATTTGGTACCATTTAAAAACATAGGTTTGTTCAACAGAAGTGATGGAGGTACGTACCCACCTCGACCGCGAACGCTGCGGATTTATGGTAGGTATTCCTATTTATCATAACCTTTGACTTCAGGAAATTTTAAAATGCTAATATGTTACAAGATGTGCTTCCTTCATAAAATGTATCCCTTTTAAATGCTTTAATTAAAATAGATGATGAATAAAAACAGGTTTTTAAAAACATAGTTGATTTATTTAAAAAAAGAAACATTAAAAATATGGAAACTAAGAACTTAGCAATGAACAATTTCAATATAATATAAAAGCCTTATATTTTTTTATAAATTGTTAAAATATGTTATCAAAAATTGTTTTTGTAAATGTATTTATGTGACATTTTCTTTACTATAAAAATTGGTACATTCCCACAAAACTAAGTAATTTGTTCATGATAAATTGCTCCTAGACACTAAATTCAGAGACATTACAGTTTAGTTTTGTCAACATAGGTAATAAACAAATGATAATTACATGTTTCAAACACGCATGATTAACTTTTTTTATCGTTAGTTTTAGTGGAGGATCGTAAATATATCTTAAGATACTCATAAAAAATTAAAAATGCGTCGTCATAAAAGTATTTTTGAAAAAATATTTGATTTTTATGGCAAATTACCAAAAACTAAAGAATAACATTTTATTTTGATAAGATTTTTTATAGACAAAGGCTTTAAAGATCTCTACAATAAGTCTACACTACACATGATGTTGGCAAAAAATAATAAATAAAGAACAAATTAATGTGTATGAAGACATGAATTTTTATTAACAGATAAGGCTCTTTTCGCACCTAATCATGACTTATTTTAGACAATAAGCTACGTGTTCAGAAAGGTAAAGTTTGATATTAACCTGCCTATTTAGGCGTGTTGTTAAATTCATCAGATGGTTTAGCGCTGAAATCTATCGTGACGTCACACTAGATTACCGCTAGTTTTATCCTTGTCCATATACTACTAAAACAACAGCCATCTTTCTTTAGCGCTTTTCCAACAATGAATTTAAAAACGGCTTGATGAAACAGCGATTAGTGCGCACGATTCATCGATAAATTTAACAACACGCCTTTTTTCTGACCATGAGAAGCAAAAACAGCTTTAGCATTTTACATACATTAAGAAACGGCTGTAAAGATCGAAAAACAAAACAATAAAATTGCGATTTTTTAAAAATCAAACGTTCAATTATATTTTATTAAACGTTGCTTATACAACCTTATACAGGGTGAGTCGGGAAGAACGAATCAAACTCCAGGAGAGGATTGTACACGTAAAAATAATTTAAAAAACTGGTATGTATTCTTATTTGTTTTTTTACATGCTAATAAAGAAAAAAAAATAAATATCTAGAATTAATTATAGCCTAACACTATTTTTTTCTTTAGTACCATCTATTACATATCCTTCCTCGTTAGAGACTAAAACGATTAACAAAAGCTTTTTAAAAGATAGTCCAACAACTTAAGCAGTACTAACCAAATTAAATAACAATCTGATCAATCGGGTTGCACAAAAGTTAACAAAAGTTTAGAATGTTTAACAAAACATGATGTCAGTGTTATTCAATGGTTTTAGTAGGCAACCTGTCAAAATCTGACAATCCGTTAAACATTCTAAACCGTTGCTTACTTTCGTGCAACCCGCTATAAATATCATTTATCCACATATAATACTAAGTAATTCAAACAAATGGATGTGCAGATGTCAAAGAGTTAAACTTTAAATTTTAATGTCTATACTAAAAACACATGAGCGGCCATCTAATAGGAGAAATACTTTTTTTAATCAATCGATAGTTTAAAAAAAAATTGGTAAGGCAGAAACTAAATTATTATTCTAGTTTTTAAATGACGTAATTTTTAGATTTCCCTCTTTAGTATTATGAGTAGGTACCGTATCAGATGAAGTATTATTAAACCGTACTTTTACATATCTTTCGTTGGACGTCCACATATATTTACTTTCGATCTAACAGAATTATTGATAAAAAATAAAACAAGTGCAAGTTTTCTTTAAAAAATATTATTTTATACGATCTAAAATCCAAATATGATTAAAAATTTGATCACGCCAAAAACACTTGAAAAAATTAACCTAAAACTGCCCGAATTTTTAAGTCACCTTGTGCAAACAAGCAATGAAACGATATATATATATATATATATATATATATATATATATATATATATATATATATATATATATATATATATATATATATATATATATATATATATATTATATATATATATATAATAATTATATATATTTGTTTATACAACTTTAACAAAAAATTTCTATATACTGGTATATAATTTAGTTACACCTTTTAAAAAAAACTTTTAATACTTATACAAACTAGTTACACCTCTGACTTAAAAAAAAATATCATTTTGTCAAATTTGTTCTTTTACTTATAAATTATCATAAAACAAAAAACATAAATCTTTAATTTCCGTAAACCTTTTCCATAAGAGAACTTGTCTAAGACAAAATGTTTAACATAAATTAAAAGTATTTTGTTTAATTAATCGAAATCGTTAAAATCAATTTAAAAGTCATTAACCCTTTTATGTCTCCCAAACAATAAGTGTTATTCCAATAAATTAAAAGGGCATTTTTTTGTATTGAAATTAATCACAAAATTAATAAAAACTAATTTAAACATTAAGTTTCCTTTCAATTGTAAAGCATCTTGTTAAAAATAAGTTCCGAGATTCGATTCGTATCCCTTAAGTTGATTACAAAATCAAACTGATCAACTTGTATACCAATAATGCAAATTTTATGCGGTTGAAAGTTGTTATTCGATTTTCGTTGACCTGGCTCCGCCTAAATCTGCAGCTCTGCGGTCTGATGTCTTTCCCCAACTGTCGAGCTATTTCATTGGGATTCAACACGCGAGAGGGAGATACATTTTTCCGCCTTCTGCCAGTACGATTGGATTTAGCGATGGGCATATTCGGATGATTTTAATATTCGAATATTCGTATTCCGGAAGATCTTCATATTCGGAATATCATTCGACATATATGAAACATTGACCGATCAATGCCAGTCTATATTCGATATATTGCCCCGACCGTCGACTTACCCCGAGTCGAAGCGTTTGCTTTCGAAATAACGAATTATTCCGGATAAATCAGTTGTCGGAAGATAAAAAATGAATTATTTTGTTTCGGCTTTTAATTTCAATCGACTATTTTAGTTATTGGGTTTGCTTTGCTTTGCTTTCACTTTTCTTGGCCTCCGTCGGTGAACGTTCAGCCAGCTCTTCCCGTTCCAGACACACGTTGTTGTCAACGTGAACTTTCCCGAGCTTCGTAGGTGGAACTTCTGGATCGTCGGCTCTGTAACCCCAGAAATTCCGAACTTTTTCACTTGAATTTTTAGCAAAAAAAATATCGATGCAGGGCACAAACAATGACAGTCCGACCAGGGACTGCTTCTGGTATCACGCATAACCGTTATCTGTCAGTACTGCCCCTCCCTGCTGAGCGCGCAACCATGTTCCGCCATTAGGAAAATACCTCGTGCGTGGGGCCCTCAGAAAGGAACAGGTATAGGAATCTTCGTTCACAGCGCTTAGCCCCAGAAGAAGGACTCCATCGTTTGGCTTGAGTTTCTCCTTGATCCCCGATGGTAAAAGCCATTGATACAGCACCTTTAGCCGCCTTCCCGGAAAAAACTATGTAGTTTTTTATCGCAAGCACTTCACTGATCGGAGGTCAAACAGGAACTGAGTTATTGGGTTAATGTTGTGTTCGCATACGTATTCTTGTACGTTTTAAATTTGTTTTGCTGTAATTGGTGGTGCGGCAAAAGTTTTGTTTTCGTTTTAATTCGTAATTATTGATGTGGTGTCGTCGTAAAAGTCGACATTTTGTGGAAAATTTCTATTCTTAATATGAATGAACCGCGAATCGAATGAAATATCATCCGATAAGTAGCGGTAATATACCCCAGTTGATTGGAATACGAATATTCGAAACATTTCTATATTCAAATATCGTTCGGAAGATCATTCGGGTGGTTCCATCACTAATTGGATTCGTTGCATGTGGTATCGTTTTATTCGTTGCTGCTTTGCTTTCGCGTGTTTTAATAAATAAAAGGAATGTCAAATCAGGCATCGAATTTTTTAAAGGGTGAGTTTTCCGACTTTTGCCCGATCACAAAGTACATATAAAACCGCTTGGTCGACCTATTCTAGATCTAAAGTTTACTCAGGCTGATAAATTTACGAAAGGCGGTTGTTATATAAAGCATTTAAAAAAAGACTTTTACAAGAAAAATAAATGGATATGCGGCTGTAACACATTAATCGTCTTATTTTGTTTTTCGTGTTTACTGTTTTATTCAGACGGGGCTGAAAAAATATTGACGTAGCACACATATTTTTATTTCTATACATAAAACTGAACATGCTTTGTAGTATTATAAAAAACACCAAAAAATTGTCTTTAAATCTTTTTTATAGCCCTGGATATACTAAGACACGAGCCGCTTCAGAGATAAATCTAAAATAATTTTAATTTCATTAAATAACGATTCTTGCGTCCACTAAAAAGAGTCTAAAAATAGAATGGCAGATAAGGGTTTAAATAAACAATTACAACAAGAAAGATTTTTTTGCTAATAACAGGATTAAAAATATATCGATGCCATAAGCAAATTTTAACTGATAAAGTATAACTTTATTATAATTTCAAGCCCTAAAATACTTCGAGTGAGAATGGTATATAAGCACAGAAAACTCGAGAAAAAGTAAAAGGTACATTTAATAAATAATAATTAAACCAGTACTATAAACTTACCCCTAAATATTTATGGATTTTTCATCAGTCAGTTAATTTACTAAAAGCCGCTTTAAAATCTTATTATTTTACTTAAATTTAACTTAATAAATAAACCAAGTACAGTTATTAGGTTTTATTGGTTTATAATAATTTACTTTTTTGGTAGTAACACCCATCATAAAAGTCATTAGAATAAATGAGCAACAGAAATAATAATTACCATTAAAAATATGAAACTAGCAAATATTTCGGGCAAAACACTTAACTTCTTGTACATAGATTTGCCAAGTATATACATCTTGACTACAGGTAAACAGCTATTAATGGGTGTGTTTAAGCTCGGATAAAAAAAAGTCTATAGAAAAATAGTAGGATCCACCTAGAAAATACAATGATAGCATATTTGTTGTGTGAGGACACAGGAAATTATTTTATAACTCCTATTTTTTGAAACTATTAACGATACTACCATCTTTTAATTACTTTAATCACAGGTTTTAGAATTTTAATTAAAATTAAAGAGACAATTAAATTATAAAAAAAAAACATACTTTACCACAAAACTTTTGTCTAGTATTACCTTACGATTTATAAACCAACTCCTGAACCCAGTTATGTACAGAACTAAAAATATTTAACCTTAATCATGTTTCAAAATTGTCACTTACAATTTTAGTGAGGACAGGCCTGAAAATCTATGACTTTAAAATGAAATAGAATGTTTTCATTAAATTAATTATATTTTAATCAGCGATTCTCACTCTCAATCTCATAATATCGAGTATCCGTCAAAAAGTCAACATCAAAGGGAAAATTTTATTATGATTTACATAACATTTAACCCCGGCTCAGTCGCTAAGATGATATGAACAAGACTGATCACCTAACTTCCATTAACTAATAGTTCCTAAATGTTTCGAAAGAATTTATAAGCAAAAGTGGTTTTAATAACACTTATTTATTAGGCAACCCAAGCCAACCCAATTAAAGATATGTATTTTAAATTATTCATATTTTCTTTTACCAAACGATATTTTTAATGTTTCTTTCTTTTAGAAAATCTAAATTAAAGTATTAAAATATTGTCATTGTTGATGCACTGGGCTTTACTCCCGTAAAAAAACAACGCCCTTGGTCTGACAAGAGCGTCAGCTTATTGCCATTGGGACAACAAATACATCAGATTTTAATATTAAAACAAAAGGTAGTAATGCTCAGTTTATCATCTTTAAAACCATGTATTACGGTATCAAGCTTCTATTATAAAATTTTGGTGGAATAAAATGTGCTTAATCGATAGACAGAGCTATCTTACATAGTTTTTAAAAAATTAAACAAAATTTATTTTCGATAGAACAACTGTCTTACCAGATCGTTATTTTTATAGACTATGAATTCAGTACTTAAAAAAAGTATCTATTTTCACTTTATGAGATTAAACGCCATCTGCTTGAAAATGTTTAATTAAATAAAAAATAAATCACTAATTTTATTTTTAACAGTATAGAAGTACGCGATTATTTGCAGGTCACTTAATGTCCATAACTAAAACAAGTTATGAATACCACATTTACTGCAAAGTTTAACCATTAAAACTAAAAACTAACAAATATTTTTATCTTCAAATAACAATAATTTTCATAATCAAATTTAATTTGAGATAGCTTGCATAAACCTAAATAGGTAAGATATAAAACCTATTAAACTTTTGGTAAAATATTTATATTTTTTAAAACAAGCTTCTATGATTACAATAGAAGATAAAGTATGGCAAAATTAAGGAATTATCTTTATAAGACTTATTTTAATCAACATTTTGTTGTTATACGACTGGGTTTCTTTGAAAATACATTAATATTAATTGGCCACACTCTATTAGCCAAAACTATTTTATAGCTACATTTTTGACATTAGCTTCATGCAGTAAAATTAAATTGTAAATATGATCGAAGAACTGGCTTCATAAAAATCAAGCCAATAAAGTTACAAAAGAAATTATATTTAAAGTATTAACATACACAGAAGCAATAAAAAAAAAAAACAAAAATATGTCTGTCTCGAGCTTCACCCCGGACACATAATTTTAAAAGAATGCAACATTGCTGGAGATATAAAATATAAATGAATAAACAGTACAGATTAAGATTAAAAATGTATTATTATATATATATATATATATATATATATAAAATATATATATATATATATATATATATATATATATATATATATATATATATATATATATATATATATATATATATATATATATATTTTTTTTAGGTCGCATGCGACAGTCCGTCGCATCGCAATTCGACACAGCAGAATTCGACGCTAACAATGAGAAATATCGTTGTGAAATTTGTGCCCAAGGTCGGAAACACCCTGTATAGTATTCAGCAATATCTATCAACGGCTAAATAATATACAGAAAGTTCCATTTCAAAAAACAAACGATGTTACGAAAAGATAAAGATACCTAAAAGAAGATTAGTGCAATTACAATATTTATAAAAAATATCAAATTAATAACTTCTATGTAGGGATAATTTAGACAAATTCAAAAGCCCTAAGTTCTAGCCGGTCATGGTTAGTTCTGGTAAGCAAAGTGGCTTTTTATTTTCCCCAATTATATATTAGACGTAAAAATGCAGAGATGTATTAGAAAAGACACATGATTTGCTTTTTTTACATTAAATGCATTATTTAGAAAAAAACCTACTTTTTAAATAATGCACCGAGTCTCTGCGACCAATTGTGTATGCGTCGTATTTGACCGCGTCGAATTGTCGTAGATCCTCCGCCTAGATAAAAAATAATAATTTTTATGAAGGCTTATTATGCAACTTTATCGGCTTGATTTTTGCAGTATGCTATCGCTTGAAAAAAAATGTCAATAATTGGCATACTACTGTGCACATGTATGGTATTTTTTATCACAATAATTTATATCTTAATTTTAATAAATATTTACAGCTTTTCCATTGTAATATCGTCGAATTGTAAGAATATATCATAATCAGTTCCTAAAACTAATTCGAATTATCAATACATTTAGTATTATTCTCATATGAATGAGAAGTTGTCAGTTAAAAAAATAAATAACTTAGAGCTCACCGGAACTATAATACACAATTAAGAAGTCAGCTAAAGATTAGTTCTATCTCTAGGCTTATCTACCTTTTCCAATATGGAATTGGTGTATGCTTGATGAATCTGCTTAATAAAGTCAGCATTGTTTTTTAAAAGATATATCAAAGCTTGTGCTAACTGTTTTTCCGTCAACATTTCGACGGGTTCTATTCCATCTCCGCTACTGGTTAAACTGCATCCGGACGTATTTTCTTTGGTAGGATTTGGTGCAGTAAACATCATTGGCGTCATCAAAAGTGGTTTATGAGCGATTTCCAGGAATTGCTGAAATGGCGAAGTTCCCAATACCTCGATGCTTTCTTCTGCTTGAACAGATGGAGGATGGTTTTGCATTAAATAAGCCAGTGGTGATGAAGCTATCGTTTGCTTTGGCGGCGAAACACTGTTTACATTAAATCCATTTACCTAGTATTAAAGCAAAAAGTAAGAGAATAAAGATCGACTTTATAAGTTTTAATTTATGGCTTTACATACGTCCAGCAGCGCCAAAAATGCGCTAAAACATTTTTTTTTCTGGTAGGAATAACAATAGGAATAAATAAAGATAAACAGTAGACATTGTTTATTGATATTTAAGCTTTATAAAAATAGTTTTGGAAATTGTACCGTTATAAGAAAGTGTGTGAGTCACAGGCTTTTAGGGAGTTAATTACATAAGAGCACTTTTCAATTTTTAGAAATAAATGGTGTGTGTCAACGTTTTTTTTCAGTGGTTAAAATGTTAACAAATCCTGCCTTACATGAATTGATTAATAAATTAGATTGTAATAATTAAAGACTATTATATCAAATTTCAAAATAATAATAATAATAGTATTTTATATTCGGGTCATTCCATGTCAAATCGACCAACGGTTGGAATCGACTCCTTCCGATTTGGATATAATTTGGTCGGAAGTTTGCTTTCGTCATAAAACGAAGTTGTGCCAAAGGAAAAAAATTTAAGAAGTTTTTTCCCAAAGTTACGCACAATTGAATATTTCAAAATTTTTTAAGTTTTTCAAGTTTATTTTGTTAATATCTCGAAAACTATAATAGTTACAGAAATGAGCCAAAATTCATTATAAATGGGATACTTGGGACTATGAAAAAAAAATATATTTGAGGAAAAATTTTAAAAAATCAAAAATTTTAAAATTTTGAAGTTTAAAAAATCGTAAAAATCAAAGCCCGCTATGAAATTTCTTGCTCATCTTTTCTTACAGGGTACCTCTTATTAATTCTAAAATTTTCAAGAGGGTGTTTTTTTTTAAAGATATAAATTTTTGAATAAATATTGCAAAAATTTTTTTTGCAATATCAAAATAAAGTTAAAGTTTTAGCGATAAAAAATCCACGATATAAAAATGTAAAAATAATTAGAATATTTAAATCGCTTTTTAATTATTCGTGGTAAATTTAAAAAAAAAATTAGTTGAGAAGTTTTTTTACTCGAGCATTAGCATGGAATATTAAACCTCTCTCGTCTCTCTTCTTCATGACAGGATACTTCTTAAGATCAGTAAATTTATTATTTACTAGTAAACAATGATAATAGTTGTTGAGTGCTGTTGTAAATAATACTGTTTACCTTACAACGTTTTAAATTTTGTGTCTTAATACAAGCTTAGTCATGGAGAAAAGTAAGTGTTCAATTGGCTTATTTCAAAATTAAGAATGTTTTGAGGAAAAATTAATTGACTGTAAAGCTTTTTCCGATAATGATCAAATTTCTCTAAATGCTAGAGATGGTACAGTTGTTAATTCTATTTGCAGTAACCACGACAAACGATTTCGTGTAGATTATATTTATTATCAAAAATTTCATGCTGATCCATATAAAATTCATGCTAGTAAAATACTTATGGTGCAGTAGCTTATTACAAAAATCGCTATAACTTATTAAACTTACTACATTATAAAGAAGGTTTTAAATTCCGAGCTGAGTGGTATTTTTTTGCAACCTTTCATGGAAAGGGTCCAAGTGATGGTTTGGGAGAAACAATAAAGATATTAGCTGGTCAAGCTAACCTTTAACTAACGGCTAACAACCAAATTCAGACATCTGAAGAACTTTGTAAATGAGCAAAAGAACATAATAAAGATATCTATGCTCATTTTGTCCAAGATGAAGGGATTCAACATAATGAAAAAAAAATTAACAAGAGATTTAAAAATGCTCTGCAAGTGCAAGGAATACGCAGTTGTCATGCTGCTGTTTCTATTTTAACTGAGGTATTCCTATTACCTACTACTACTAAAAGCTTTATCGTCATCAAGGAGTAGATTTCAAATTGGGATATACTGACGATTATGTGTTCACCGATAAACCCGGCGTCAAAACAAGGTAAAGAAATACCATTTATCAGTCAATAATGGATAGTCAATTGTTATTGAATAATTAGTATTACTTACTTTTAAAAGAAAGAAAATAAATGAAAAAGAAACGATTTACATAACAAAGTATTTCTAGAATTTGGATTTAAATTTATAATAACGTACAATAAAAAAGCAATTTTACTATTGTAATTATTTTTACAATTTCATATCGTGCATTTAATTTTTTATCGCTAAAAATAACAAAATTAAATATTTATTTAATTTGATATTGAAAAATTTTTTTGCAATATTAATTCAAAAATTTATATCTTTGAAAAAAAACACCCTCTTGAAAATTTCAGGATATTTTAGGATTAGTAAGAGGTACCCTGTAAGAAAAAATGGGCCAAAAATTTAATAGCGGGCTTTGATTTTTACGATTTTTTAAACATAAAAATTTTGACGTTTTTTGATTTGTATTTTATTTTTTCAGATATATATTTTTTTCATAGTCCCAAGTATCCCCTTTATAATGAATTTGAAAAATAAACTTGAAAACCCTGAAAAATTGTGAAATTTTCATTTTTGCATAACTTTTGGAAAAAACTTCTTAAATTTTTTTCCTTTGGCACAACTTCATTTCATGACGAAAGCAAACTTCCGACCAAATTTCATCCAAATCGAAAGAAGTCGATTTCAACCGTTGGTCGATTTGACATGGAATGACCCATTCTTATTTAACCGGACTTCCAAATTAAACTAAATATGATAAAAATACAGTTAAGATGATAAATATATTTAATTTAAATTTACAACAGATCACGACGATTTGCAAATATGTGGTTTCAACCTTGTTTGAGGATCACTCTAGAAATTTTTTTATAAAAAAAACAGTAGCAGATATAACGCCAAATGAATTATATATTCTTAAACTATTCTCCAGCATACTCAATAAAGTTATTCCGTTGGTTAAGCCTCTTTGGTTTCTGGAACCAAAGAAGTCGCAGGGAGCCAATTTAGGCCTGTAGGAAGGATTTTCCAGAAGTCTGATTTTCATACCTTAACCAAAGGAACCATTAGCCTGTACACCAACGGCTCCAAAACCAAGGTGGGCACAGGCTGTGGCATATACTCACCATCCATAAACCTGAAAATCGGACGGACAATGGGCGCCAAACCCAGCGTGCTTCAATCCGAACTGACGGCCATAACCATAGCGGCTCACGAAATTAAAAGCCGCAACGTCACCAACCATAAGATTTGTATTTATACAGATAGTAGGCAAGCATTACTAGCACTGAAGAGACCACGCAATACCTCGGGACTTGTACTAGAATGTCATCATGCCCTGACTAACATCTCTCTAAATAATGTGTAATAAAGCATCAAGAGACATAACATATCTAAAGGTCTCTTGACTCTCTGGCTAGGGCGGCTGCGAGACAGGAACTAGTTAGTTCCAACTCTACCACTGGATTGACAACAGCAGCGATTAAAGACATCTTTAAAAAATACTTCCATCGCAAAAAAAAGCTGAGCTGTCCAGGCAAGTCAATAGCAAAAAAAAGCCTTATGATGTCCAGAAGAAACCTCCGAACACTCTGCACTCGGCATTCTAACTGGACACTGCAGGCTACGAGGACACCTATTTAAAATGGTTCTAACAGACACAGAATTATGCAGAGGCTGTAAACAAGAAAATGAAACCGTTGAACACATTCTTTGCGATTGTTCTGCCCTCACATTTGAACGGAACTCCATGCTGGGCATGAACTGGCCATTATTAGCCGAAATTAGGGAGATTCCACATAAAGACGTCGTCAACTATTTAAAATCAATAAGTTGGACGATGCAGTAAAGCTGCCGCCTACAGTTTGTTATTGTGATGCAAAAAGATTCAGTACATTCCAGCTTTTTGAGGACCTTACTGATTTTTTTGAATTGGGTTTTTGATTCAGAGTCAGCTATTATTATTTCATTTGCCATCTGACATTAGCACCCAGCAACAAACAAGCTTTCAGACCCCCAATGCACAAATTAAGCCAAAAACTGCTACTGGTGTCGCGCATATCCGGTTTCTGTTAGTTATGATACTTGCCGCTGTGTGCGCATCCATCCTCCATTGGAGAATACCTCGTGCACAATACAAACAAAAAAAACACCTGTTTAGGACTCTTTGCACACAGCATCTAGCCCCAGAAGAAGGATCCCATCAAATGGCGTGAGTTTCTCCTTGATCCCTAAGGGTAAAAATCAATTGCCAACCGTCCTTCCCGGAAAAAGCTATGTAGCTTTTTATCGCGTGACTTCACTGGTCATATCAAAGAACTTTAATAATATAAAAAAATGTTGTGTGAGGTCAACACAGCTTTAAAATACCTGCAGTAAGCTTAAAATTGTATTAGTCTACATACAAATAAATGATTTTTATGACACATATTTGAGGTTAAAGGAAGAATTTGTCTGTTCTGCTTCCCAACTTTTTCTGTATCAATAGTAGTGATCAATCAAATAATTTTCAACTTATATTATACTACAAACTTAGAGAGAGTTAAAATTTAAGGTGAAAAGGATTTATATTTAATTTTATTTCTACTAAAAATATCAATAAATTTTAACATACCTCATAGCTATCAAATTTTTTTGTTGCTTCACTTGTACTGGCAAAATTAATAGGAACACTTCTTCTATCTGTCCCAGCTGTTGCTTCCGACCTATAGCTGACCTGCTCCTGAGGAGTAATCGAACGCTGTTGCTTTTCGATGTGCTCCACACTATGGGCAGGATTAGACATAAGTCTATGCAAAACATTTTCTCCAGTAACTGGTGCTTTCTGTGTTGTTTTTGTACTTGCTTTTGCAAAAAAGTCCATCACACTCTGAGATGCCATATCAGGCACCCGGGGAGTAGATGAAAATGTTTGTGGAATAGAATCTTGTCTTGTTGGCGTTCTACTGAATTCTTCTTGAGCTTTAGACAGCAGGGTGAATATATCCTTATTTCCTTGCTACAAATAATTTTTTTTTTATAGAACTGTACAGAGTTCTCAATTGTAACTTGTAATTTTTAATATTTAACAAAAATAAAAAATAGATCAAAAATATTTTAAGCATTAATTTGCCGGTAAATTATGAAAAAAAGACCCTTTTTGGGGGGGAAAAATTTAAAAAAGGTTTTTTTTTAAAGGGGGGGTTTAAAATTTATCAGTCAAAAATATTGTTTTATGAAACCACTAAATATCATCAAGGAAAAAAATTTTAAAAACCCCCCCAAAAAATTTAAAACTGTGATAGATATAAAAAATTTCTACAAGTGTAAAAAAAAAACTGTTCGTCATCCAAAAAAAAAATTGTTTAATTTTGTTCAAAAAAAACCCCCACAAGAACTTGATAGGTTATTAGATATTAAATAAGAAAAATTTCCCGTACTGGGGAATAACCTGGTAAGCTATGCCACGTTTTTACCTATCTATTAGACAGCAGAGTTTAAAAAAGTTCTGTGAAAAAGAAACTCTGGATTATTTAACCTCACAGGTCCAAAAAAAAATTTTGGGGAAAAAAGGGGAAAAATTTTTTTTCCTATAAAAAAAGGTTTTAGGGTAAACAAAAAAAAATCTTGTTTATTTCCTTACACTAAAACTTTTCATTTTAGGTGATCAGATTCATGTGAAATTATCAAATATTATTTTTAAGTCCAGTTTTTATTTAATAAATTAGTTATCTTTGCATAATGCTGGATGTTGGATGAAATAAACATACTTGAAAAAAACAAAATTGTTATCAATTCAGGGGTTAAAAATGGGCTAAATCATGACCAGTTAACAATAAATTGTTGATTTTTCTATCAATAATTTTTAAAATGCTTGCAGTTTATGACCTACAGATCTTAGATAGTTAGAAAACATATTGGTAAAAAGGAGAAATACTTTAATTTTTGTAGCATTTTAAAGTTTAAAACTGCTTTTTCTCAAAATCATAAAATTTGACTTAGCCCATTTTTCCCCTGTACCCTTCAAATAACTACCAAACAATATAACTGGTATAAAGCATACAGCCGAATTTACAGTTCTGCATACTTAGAGTTACAGTTAGACATATACACTTTTGAGATTCGGTTTGAAAAGAGCAAATCGGATCTGAGTACTTGTAAACCTAAATTCAGGTTTAAACTGCATGGTTAATACTAACATTCAACAATTTTTTAAACTTGCCACTTGGTAAGGGTAAAAAGCATGGCCAAAGTAAATAAGTCCAATACTATTTATCTTGGCATTTTCTCCCTTTTTTTATCAAAAAAAAAAAAAAAAAAAAAAAAAAAAAAATATATATATATATATATATATATATATATATATATATATATATCATTGAAATTCGTGTCATGTCGAGTCGACAACGTTCTTGGGGGGGTTTTTTTATTTTTTTATTGTGTGGTGTTTTATCCAGTTTTTTTTTTGTTGGGTGTGATTAAGGTGATAATGGGAAACCAAAAGATTATAAATCAAAAAAAAACTAAGGTAATCCCATATTTTTTTTTTAAAGGACTAAGAACACAACCTCCCCAAAATTTTTAAATTTTTTTGTTTGTTTTCGCGGCGGGAATCTCATATGATGTTGCCGCGTTTTGCATTTAATACCAGCAGTAAACCTTTTTAAATTTTTTGAAGTTTGTGTAAAACATTTTTTAGATATTTAAATATTGTGTTATAAAAAATATATTTTTGTTTTGTAAGTTGTGCATAATATGGATAAAACTGACATTTCTAACAACGAACAGTTAACACAAAAAAAAACTCTTAAATGATAGTAACGCTGAGCTCAAGGGCCCCCGGTTTGCAGTCTGCAGGACGGGGAAATTTTAAAAAAAAAAGGGGTTATTCTTTAAAAAAAATAATAGCTGACCCAAGGGGGGACAATGTCCTTCTTAAATCGAAACTTGACACTCTAGAAACAAAAAGTCGAAAAAACAACATAATAGTGTTTGGCTTGTCGTTTTCTAATTTGAAAAAT
>JAHBCN010009709.1:89793-105741 GCA_019359885.1 Listronotus oregonensis
ATTGCTATTTATTTTTTATTTCTTATCATAAAAAATTATGAGGACTAAGTTTTCTTGTTATCCTTAAACTCCGTGCATTTTAACTAAAAATGAAATGTAGGTTAACGGGAACTTCATTTAACAAAATAATTTTATTTATAACTGCAATAAAATATTTAAAAAAACATATTTAAGACTTTTAATGCCTAAGCCCTAGGGCGCTAATTGGTTTATAGTCCAGGGCGCCAAAATTGATAAGAACGACTCTGTCTGTTGTAGCAGGTTGACATTGATCACACTAGTATTTATAAATCCTATTTCTTATACCATCAATGGATCTAGGCGCACTAAGTGCGCCAGGCCATATTTCGGCCTAACGCACGAATGTGTGCATTACTCGAAATGTTTGGACCTATTTTTCCCTCTATAATAACTTCTCTCTCGTTTCAAATAAAGGTATGAAATTTGGTATGCAAATTTAAATAAATATTCCAATTATCTGTAAAAAAATAAGAAAGTTATGTCAAGTGATCTTTGAGATTTTTTAATTTTAAAATCGCCGATTTTACTGCTGACCCATTGACTCATCAAAATTATGGGGCATTTCCCAAGAGATTGTAAACTTGAAATTTAGTATGTAAATAGGTACAGGACACAAGTAAAGGAAAAATTTTAAAACTGCACATTTTCACTTAGAAAGCCCTGAAACAGGGCCGTAATATCGTATTTTTAAAATTTTGCAAAAACTAGAAATTTGGCATGTTAAGTTCTAAAACCTACCTAGGTTTTAGAACTTAAAGAAAAAGAAGACAATTTGACAGAAAATTAAATTTTTGTTCCCCGAAAAGTTCAAATTCGTTAATTATTACAGTTTATTTTTTAAGAAAAATACGGTTTTTTATTTGCGTAATTGTTTATTATTTGTCGTGTGCATTCATAATGAGTAGCAGCAACCGAGGAAAAGAAAATAGAAAAAGGGCTCCAACTTTTCAGTTAGGGAAAAAACTCTTTTATTAAATATAATCCACGATTATAAGCACATAATAGAACAGACTCCGACAGACTCAGACTCAAAATAATAAAAAAAAAATTAAAAAATATATACAAGTTGTCTCTTTAACATTGCAAAAATTTTTACAGACGGACTTTTTGGATAAAAAAATATGAAAAAAAAGGCCTAAACTTCTTAACTTTTGATCTATCGGGCTAAAAATTATTAAGAAAAAGAAATTAGATTATTTTATTTTATAAATGTAAATTAAATGAATAAGGGCATAAAAGTTGAAATAGTTGTTGATTTTTTCCGATGCTTTCTTTCAACAAAATTTATAAATCTGTTACACTGCTACACTGAAAAAGAATTTGCACCCATAATGGTTTTTCCATTTTATTATTGTATTGAATGCTGTCTTCGTATTGTCGACATGTATTTGATTTGTTTACTCGAAAACGGCAAAAATAACAAACAAAATGCACTGGACAAAAAAGTTTCTATATAAGTATAGTTTTCAGAATGCATTTTCTCAATAGGCGTTTTTCATGATTTTTTTTATTAGCTTATTGCAAAACCACATGAAAATAAAGGCCAAAAATATTTTTTCCCGATTTTTTTGGCCTCCGGAAACGCCTTAAAAATCAATTTTAAGTTTGAATTTTGTAGGCCCGTGACGTCACGGCCCTAAATTTTCTATTGGTGGAATTTCTGCTTTGTTGTCAGCTTTTTGTTATTCGATACGCCTGTCATCAAATATCGATATGCGCAACAACTACAAAGTCGGCGTTTCCTGTCAATTGTCATATTGTCAATGTCAACCTGTATAACCTGTAACCTCTAATATTTATTAATAATTTCTAATTTGTAAATAGTGTGTGTTCTTTCCAAACATCCAATTTATTACTATAGTTATTATTATTGCCAAACTTTCCTTGATATGCACCCTTTTACGAGTAAATTTCCGTTATTTTATTCAAAATGAAAAAAAGTGTATTGTTATTATTTGCGAAACCAGAAGCCGACCGAGTTTAGGATCTTCAAAAATATTCTTTTCTCTTCAAAAACAAGACGATAGGAGAAAAGCCTGGTGTGCTGCTGTAGGTATTGAGAAAATGCCCAAAGGACATGCCCATTATTGTTGTGAAAACCATTTTGATGTAAGTTTTTATGTTTTATTCCAATTGAAATTATTTAGGTAGTCTGGCTGTGTTTTAGTGTAAAGTCTAAAAAGCATTTCGCATTTTAGCATTTCGTTAAAATCGATACGATTGTCGATATCGATAGTTCCTAAACACACTTGGCATCCATGTTGAATTTGATTGGTAAGGGGAGTGGCGGGCTATTTAAATTACAATGATAATTAAACCTTAAATAGAAAAGTAAGGGGTTTGTATTTTTCAGTGTTATTTAGCAGGTTTTGCTTAATTGTGTTTCTACTTTTAATTTTTACACACAACATTATCAATATCAATTGAGTGAAAATACCCTATTGCAGAACTCCAACCTTAAAAAAAAGATTAGGTCATTATTTAAAATATTTATTTAAAATTAATTTTGAAAATTCACAAACACAACACAAATAATTTAACGCTTTTACCACCAAAACAATAAAACTTTCTATTTTTGAGGTTATAAAATTACAAAAGTATTACTTAAGCCAAAGATATCTTCGGCTTAACTAAGTTTTAGTTTTAAGTGACAGTTAACCGTTAAGCTTCTGTTCTGCAAACGAAATATTACACTTAAGTATTTAAAGTTAAGGTTGTCCTAAGTATCACTGGTGCAAACCGCTGTGAAAGCCCTAAAGCAGGGCCGTAATAATATATTTTTAGAGGTTATTTTGAAATTTTGCATTCTGATTGAACCTGACTTAGAATTTAAAATGCAGGCAAAATTATATTTACTAAACAAAGAAAATTGCGACATTTACCAAGAGTAACTAACACTCCAAATGAGGCGTGATTTAAGGAACATTAAAATGAGCAATTTTCGTACTTCCTTTTCAGTCCCATGGTTAGCTTTTAACTACAGAGCAAGTTCTTCTGAAAAAAACATCAGGTATGAGATCTTCCGTCCCAATTTTTTTCATGTATTGAACTCAGAAAAAAGAGAGGAGATCCTACCAAAAACTCTAATGTAAAATAAGGGTCAAGTTCCTATCCAAAAATCTCGGCCTCTTAAAGTACTAGGATCAAAAATTATTCCAAGTTCTGACCACAATTTTGTTTCACCCTTTTTTGACTTGGTAACTTTTTTACTGACTGTCTGAATTGATGAAAAAAGACTTTAATACAGACAAATCAGTAAAAAACTTGCCAAGTCAAAAAAGAGTGGACACAACTTTGGTCTAATTTTAGATCTCAGATGCCGAGATCTTTGGATTGGAACTTTCGGAAGTGCTTTTGGTAGGATAGATCTTTATTACCATTTCATTAAAAGTAATTTACGTCGGGCTTGGTTGGTAGTCTAATGGGTGCTATCATCCAGCAGTTAATGGAGGGTTCAGAAGTAGTAGTTACTTCTTTAAGGTGGCACCACCGCGTTGGCTACAAGGTACCGTGAAATGCCATATCAGTATATTTTGGTACTTGGACATCGCTAATACTGGAGAAAAATGGGCCAAACTTCTGGCCTCATCAGTAACTACGCATAATTTCCAAGTTGTTGTGACATACTATTATAGGGCCATTTTAATTTAAAAATGACGCAAGGAAAAACAAATGAACGAAAGGGCGTCGTGTGTAACCATGGTTACTTTTTGGTAAAATGCGATACATTTTGGTTTAGTTGTTTTTGCTTTCGTCACTCAATTTTTTTTTGTTTGAATAAAAGAGCCCTTGGACAGAACAACTGCACACTTTAAATACTTATAATTCCAATTTCCTGTAAAAACACATTGCTAAGATTATTAAAATTTGTTAGAAGTTAAATCTACTTTTAATATCAATTGGACCAGCTCTTTACGTTCGCCCTTTTTTTGTCTTGCAACTCTTGCGTATCTATTCACTAAAGCTCAATTAAAAATCTTTCATGTACTGTTAACGAGAAACCGGTCACATTTTTCCCAACTGCTTTCGATGAAGAGGAAAAATTTACGGGATTTATTTATGAAAGGCAATTAATACACGCTCGAAAACATGTTTTAACAGTAACGGCACTATTAATAAACCAAGCTGGCATATAAATATGCAATTTTGAATATTAAAGGAAGCAGAAATAAACCTTCTAAAGATTTTTTATGTGTAATTTGAGATATTAAGATGTATATTCTCAATTTAGCTTCTAAGTTGTTTTCTTCAAATAGAAGAAAGGATATATAAATAATAATAATCATTTTAAGGTTCCAGCTTTTTGTCACAGAGTTATAGTCCAGTAAATGAAGGGACAAAGCTGTAAATAAATCTGTACAGTTTTTCCTTGTGGCGCAATTCTTAGGTCTTCCGGGATGCTTTCAAGCGAAAAAAAGTTTATCAACATTAACAGGTGGGAAAGGGCTGAAAATGGCCCCTCAAGGCCCGAAAAATGGGTTTTCCGCTAATATCTGCCAAAATATGCGAATTGGAGAATTTTTGTTTAGACAAAAAAATGAATATCGCCTTGTAATCTACAAAAATGATCCTTATAATTTTTTTCGAAAAATCGATAGTTTTTGAGATAATGGGACCCAAAAGTAATTTTAAAATTCCCAGGGGGGTCGACGGACCTTCCCTGACCCCCCCTGCCGGCGGCCATGGTAAATACATTCAATAAAAATTTAGTTTTTGGACGAATAGTTAAAAAGTGTTCTTTAATTTATACTTATCAATACTTTAATTAGTAATAATTAGCTTGAATTATTATCAATAAAAATATAAATTTTAAATAAAAAGAATTTCTCGGAAAGCAGCTGTGGTATACAAACTGTTAACTGTATTTGAAAAATTAGTTAGACTAATAGGTATTAGTGCTGATTTACATAACAGTATAATTAAATAAATAAATAAATGTATATAAAAATTCAAAATTCTTTTAATAATTGCATTGTCTCACAACTACGTTTGATAAAGCACAATAAATAATTTGCAAAACGTTGCATTAAACTTTCACTATTTACTTTATTAACCTATTCCCAAGAATAAGAAGGAAATTAACAAATAATTAAAAAAAAAATTGTCATAAAATAAAACCTAAGTAGTAAAATACTAAGTTATATTATATCATGTACTTCTAAAAAATCGAAAAAAATACAGAGTAAAAAACAAACAGACCTAATATTTAAAAGTTAAAGTTAACTTGGGAAAGTCGTTGTACAAATATATTACTTGACAACTTGGTCCAGTTCTACACCATTCTAGACCCCAACAACTTGTTATTAATGATGATGCATTGGATAAAATAGTTTAAATTTTAAGAATTAAAACAGATAAATAGTTACTAAATAATTGGCGTGAAAGTGTTTAAGTTGGTCGTGATGCTTCTGCAGAAAAATTGGTGGTTGTAGGGCTAGGGGAACATCAAGGCTCAGTCGTGGCCTAGTTGAGTAAGGGATTAAGTAAGGTACTTTTAAAAGCTAAATACTGGTTTACTAAAAACATTAACATTCGAAACCATTCCTGTTACTACTAATGTTTTTTTTGGAGTACTTCTAAATCCTGATCTGCGCTGTAATACACGCGCAAGTTCATTTTATAATTGTTTAAACATTTATAAAAATGCTGTTATAGCCACGAACCTAAAAATCATTTGAATGTGTAAGGTTCAATTAGGTATACCTAAGATATCACGTTGACTGCGGGGCCGATCATCTATACTTTGGCGTTGATTGCGTTACATATCGCCGGGGTATGGTGAACGATTCTTTACTTCTGTGCGTTACATATCGCCGGGGATATGTAGTACACGTGTACTTTGCCGCCATCTCGGTAAAAATTGTTGAACAATTCGACAATTTTTCTGACGGAATCTTTTATAGGACAGGTAAATCTATCTTGGACTTACGTCGCCCATATCTCCGGCGACTAGAACCGCACACTGATGAATAAAAATTTTTAGCAATAAAAATCAAATCTCAATAATTTTTTTTATTGAAAATAAAACATTGTTCTGTGGTAGTCACAATATTCGAAATGAAAGAAAATAACAAAAGAAAGTATTTTAGTTGGGTGTTTCATTGAAACATTGAAGGCAATATCCCGGCTTATTTGGACATTCGTCACAATAGCTTATTATACGTCTAACTTTTTTATCAGCTTCGCGACCCGTCATGGTTATTTGCAGTTTCTTGTAACACCCAGTACATGGTTTTCGTTTCTTTCTTCCTGGACCTTCAGGTTTTATGAAAGTGTGCTGCCTTTTTTTTTTTATGGAATTGGTGGGGTTGGGTCCTCCGCCAGTACCACAACTAGGTATTTAGCTAGCTGCGTTCTGAATTAAATAATACCCAGCTTTGTCTCAGAAAACATGTTATATACGCATATTTACAGAGCGAACACTCAAGAGGTAAACGAGTTGAAGCTTGTCAATACAGGACGCCGAGGATATGTTCCGCACAGAAGTTATTAGCGTATTAGTTGGCTGCGGTACATATCCCTGGGGATATGTTAGAAAATTTAAACTTTAAATAAATCTAGTAGTCATAAGAATTCGAAAGCTAGGTATTTATAAAATTGAAATCAGTTGAAAAATAAGGTATTCACGGCTACTCCACTTGCATCATGTTTTGATAAAAATCACTCCCGTCTCTTCGGGAAAACGCTTACATATCGCCGGAGGCATATAACGCAGTCAACGTGATATTTTTTTTTCTGGAAATAAACCATTTAATTCAAAAAGCTACACATCCTAAAGGGTTTACATTTCAAAGATTTTTTAAAAATATTGGTAACCCTTATCACTGAGTATAGGAAGACACGCCCTTCTCGTCCCCTTTTGACAGATCGAAATGACTGAGTTGAGAAAAAAAAAAATTAAAAAGCAAACGCAGAATACTCAAAAATATTTGGAACCTGAAGTTATGTATGCGTGTCGTTAAACATTTATTTGATGTTTGATTATTATTTTCCTGTACGGTGTCTAGCAGTAATATTTACCGAATCTACATAAGTTGGTTAAATTGATATACGTAATTATCTTTGTCTTTTTTATTTCAGATCTCAAAAATCTCAGTGTCCAATAAGTGATAAAGATGGCCAACTTCATATACAGAATAACGACCTTCCTAAATCTCAATCTCTGCTAGTTTGCTGTACCACTGATTTATGTAATCATGTAGATAACCCAAACACTAGAAATCTACTTAATTATACATTAGGTAAGTAAGAAATAATTGTACAAGTATTTTTGTGCATTGGCAGCATTTTTCTTTAACTTTAAAAATAGGAATTCCAGTGTTTTTTAATTACCTAATTACTAGAAAGATAAACTCAGTTTTGTTTTAATTTTTATTCTAGAATGATTGAAAATAAATTTAAGATTTAATTTAGATATTAATCTTCCTGAAACTCCATTATTTGGGTACCACTTTTTCTCTCTAAGAAAAAAAAAACTTACCATCGTCCCAAGCAAAAAAGTCAGAATTTATTATTGGCACATTCTTTGTCTTCAACCAGTTTGAAAAAACAGAATATTTTTGTATTATTTTCGGGATTTTACTGGCAAAAGATTAGTAAAAATAACAATTAAAAAGTAAAAACCTCAATCAGATAATTTAAGGATTCATGTATATACAAAAAATATGAAAGCAAATATTCAGAATGATAATGTTACTCTTGGATGTATAAACGCACGCGTCTGTTTAAACTATTAACAGTCCTACAAATATCTCTTCTTCTTAGTTTTTCTGTGTGTCTGTTTTTTAAAGCACCCCACAAAAATTCAGAACCATAATGTCAGCTCACCTTGCCGGCACCTTATAGGTCCTGCATTACCGTAAATCTATCATTTAAAAACTCAGAAATTGCTCTAGTATTGTGTGCAGGGGTTCCGTCATGTTGGAACCAAAATCCGTTTTATTTTGCAAGGGGAAATTATCGAAATATTTCTCAAATTTGGTCCTCAAAAAGTAAAAGTAAATTTCTATACGGTTATTGCTTTTCCAGATATAGGTACGTACATATTTCTAAGTACATTTGCGCTGTTATTGTATTTGTCAAATTTGTAGAACAGTTTTAACATATTGTTTTTCTCTTTATCGAAAAAAAAATCTGGAGCATCAAATAATCTGCACGAAGAACAATGACTTTTTTCTCTCTTATACCTATGCATATATATATATATATATATATATATATATTTCTGCAGCCGCTTGCGCAATGCAAATATATTTTTAGAACTTTTCCCGAGCCAATTACTCAGAAATAAAACGCACCCTTTTGGCATAATGTCTCCTTTTTATATATTTTACTGTTTATAAGTTTCAAATTTGTTTTACACAATTTTATACAATAGATACTTCTTATTTTTAGGGGATGATGATGCAGATAGTAGACTTCAACACCAGGATCACGAATCCTTTTTATATTCAAATTCGGAAGTCTGGTTCAGAGCTGCTACTATAGCCGTTCCAATATGCGGTGCTGTGATACTTTTTGTTCTGATCGCTTTGGCTGTGAAAATATTAAAAAGCGAAGATCAAAGCTCTCCACATCACAAATTAGGGTAAGTTATAAAAACAAGTAATTTTAAATGTTAAATAACACATGATTAGGTCTAATATGACGCAAAGACAATTGTAGTTATCACTATAGACGCCCAGTCCCTTTGTATAAATACTTTTTGCCGACAATCGAGTTTTATAAGAATATTTATTTTTTACCTGCTGAGGAACCTCTCAGCGTTGCCGTTTTGACTTCTTACTATGTCATAGTCTATTTAAAACGTAGGCTCCCTCCGCACATATTTATGTTGCAAAAACAACAAACTGCTTTTTGCACAGATATTGGTCGAGGAAACGAAGTAATGCACAAGAAATTTTTTGTGCTGTAAGATGGATTTAAATGCGGTTTTTGGTATTCGATTCATATAAACCTCTAAAAACTTTGTGAATAAATGTCCGTTGTGCATTAGAAAAATGAATTTTTGAAATGCATTTTATAGTTTGTAATTAGAAAAAATATATAATTGTAAACTTAAAAATGCATTTTTTAAAACACAAATACAGTTTTTCATTTCCCATTAATTAAATTTGTTTATTAAGTTTGTAGCCCTTTATACGAATCAAATGCAAAAAACCACATACAAATCCAATCTGCAAAAAAAAATCCCTCGTAAGGCCTATTTGAGAGGCCGGTCCGCTAGCCAGTACGCCACCGCTGCAGTAAATAAATAAATTATTATTGTTAATATAAAATAACATTAGAGTTTTTGTTGAATTTAACTTTTTTATGTAAACAAAAAGGTAATAATTGTGCAATTGGGTATTATTTAATATGAACTGTCAATACAGAGTGTTTTAAAGGTCCTGAATGGAACTAAAATTTTCTATAAGTTGGCTAGTGAGTCCAAGGGGTTAAGGAAAAGCTGCTAAAAATTATTAACAATAATAAAAATTATAGGACCTGTAACTATAATTTTTTCGAAAAAGAGCATACTTTTGAGCAATCTTATACAGTTGTAAAAAAATAATCTTCACATCAGCTCCTTTATATTTATTTAACTTCTATTGTAAAACTTTATTAACATATTATGTAAACGTTTAAAAATATAATAAACAGATGAATGGATTGTGGATTATGAGCATTAATTTATTTGGTCAATGGCCTCGGTGCTTAGAGTGGTCACGTGGCTATGACTGTTAAAATGGCGATTTCACCAGTATAAGGGTTGCTCGGTCTAAATTGTATAGTTTTTAAATATTACGCAAATACCTATTTATTAAAAACAATATAAAAGACAATTATTTATTCTAAAATTTTGGTAATTGTTTAAAATCACGACCCCACTTCTTTTGGGATGTAAAATTAACATGAATATATTTTTTTAATTTGACAAATATTTTTATTTTTTAAGTTTATCGAAAATAAAGTAATAAAAAAATTAAAAATGTTAATTTTTCGATAGTTTTTTAGAATTTTTTTTGTTAAATCTTAAAATGTATTTAAAAAAAATGAAATATTTGTCTTTACACATAGAATATGAAACAAATTACTAGAAATTGCGAAACTTAAATAAATGCATTTTTATTTTCAAAATAAATAAAAAAACTTCTCTAAAATTTAAAAGAATTTTATTTTTTGTAAATCTCGATAAAGGGAGCAGATACGATTTCAATTCAAACCGGATTTTGCAGTACAAACATGGGGTATTTGAATCCCGCGCCCCGTTACTTTTTACATTTTTTTTAATCTTACCCATGCTTCAGAGGTACCGTGCATAGTTAAATATAGCGATTATTTAAGCAGGAATATGAAATATAATTGAATAAGAAAAAAAATACTATTCAATTAAAATTAATGCGCGACCTAAATTATTTCCCATATTTCCCAGTGTAAGTGGCTTCCAATTCCCACGGAACTTAATTTTTTAAAATTTATTTCAGTCTCAAAAATGAATATAGAACCACAGCTTACTTAAGCTGTGATAGAACCTTGTTTGTAATCATAGGGAGTAACCGCAACAACTTCCTGCTTTTTTTCACAATTTACAGAGAGGTGAGAAAAAACATGCAAATATGAATTTTATACTAAATTACTCGTCGAAAAAAATTAAGATGAGCATTGTTTTTCGTTTTTTGCAAATTTTAAAAAATCTCCCCCTTTTAGGAGTTGGAAAATCGCCAAATCTGAAGAATGGCGAAAATTGTAGTGATATTAAAAGTTTCTTCTCACTGCGATTTTTGTTTCAAATGAACCCAACAGGAAAAATGATAATAATACATTTCATCAATTAAGAGTGTTGGAAAACCAACCCCCATGGACTTTGTGTGGGTGCAATCATCCCCTAAAATATATAAAATCGTATACAACTTTAAAAATTGCAAAACATCGGATTTTTTTAGGACATGTCTAATAGGAAATAAATGTTTATGATAATCAACAACCCTATTCTAAGGGTGGAACTACCCTTATCAATAGGAAAAATTAAATAAAATACTAGCTTTTTCAAGGAAAGTCTTGGTTGGTATATTTTTGATCCAAGTATATAAACCAGGTGTAACTAGTTTACTTTTAACCAAAACCACCCCTGCAAGAGGGTATATTCATCCCCTAAAATGAAGAAAATCATATACAACTTAAAATTGTAAAAAACATATTTAGATGTATTAGGATATCTCATATATGATGAGCAGTTTAGAGTGATTTTTGATAATAAACCACTCCTAAAATTAAGGGCAAAGAAACCCGCATTATCAGAAAAATTGAATAAAATATTAGCTTATGCAAAAAGCGTTTTGGCCTTATATTTTTTATCCCAGATGTATGAAATAGGCCTTCTTAGGTTTTTCGAGTCTATTTCACAATTAAAAGTTACTTGCACGAGGGGAGTAGAATTCATCCCCTTAAATGTATAATATCATATAAAACTTTTAAAGTATTAATATATATATTTGGATGTTTTAGAATATCTCAAATATAACATACATTTTCGTAATTTTTGGAGATGAATTTACCCCCTTGCAGGGGTAGTTTTGGTTAAAAATGATCTCAAAAAATCTAGGTACACCTGCTTTTTATACTTGGATCAAGAAAATATGAAGCTAAGACTTTTTTTGTAAAAGCTAGGATTTCATTCATTTTTTCTCACTGATAAGGGTAGTTTTACCCTTAGAAAAGGGTGGTAGACTATCATATACATTTATTTCTTACTGGACATGTCCGAAAAATCTGATTTTTTTGCAATTTTTAAGGTTGTACATAATTTTATACATTTTAGGGGATAATTGTACCCCCACAGAGTTCATAGGGGTTGATTTACAACCTTCGCAGGGATGGAAATGTATTATTTCATTTTTTCAAGGTCCATTGGAAACAAAAATTGCAGTGAGAATAACTTTTAATACCACTGCTATTTTTGCAATTTTTTAGATTTGGCATCTTTTGAAACCCGAAATAAAAGTGATTTTTAAAAATTTGCAAAAAACGAAAAGCAATGCTCTTCCTTAATGAATAAATGTGAAAAAACAGGCAGTTTTTAAGCGATTTTTGCGGTCACTTTTTAACTATCAGACATTTGAATTAATAACTATCACAAGGTTACTTTAAACACCGAATAAATTTTAGGTGTCGATCATATAATTATAAGGTATTTATTAGTCTAAATAATTTTAATATATATAGATAAATACTTACGACAGTTTATAATCAATTGCTCACATAGTGTACTATTTATTAATTCTTGTAGGGAAAACGAAAAAGCCTAACTTTATCTGCTCTTCGACTCGCCCGGCAGTCATAATATTGACATAGATTTTCCGACATTTTAACAAGAATACAAATTTTAATTACCACCAGGAAAAACACAAACAAATCACAATGCACAAATGGCAATACTATATGTAATGAATTAAACAAAAACGTTTTTTTTATTTAACTCCAAAAAACTAGCCGTTTTTTGCTTCTTTGATGGCCACACTTTAATTAATATTTCTCACTTTATTTGCAAATAGCAATTAACTAAAAAATACATGCGTTTATTTGGATTTTATTTATAAAAAAAATTAAATAAATTTAGGTGAGCCTATACAAACATTTCTTGTTATGTAAGGATGTCTTATATTAAAAAAATAGAATTTGTAAAAAAATTGAAATCATGTTTACCAACGTGTAATTCTTATACTTGGTATAAATATTTTAGGAAATAATTCCCCACAATTTCAAGTTTAAAAAATTAAAATTTTATTATTAATAAAGAAAGAAAAAAATTAAAAAAAATAAAATTAAGATAATTTAAAACGAATATAAATTCGAGCCTATTTTCGGACAGAAATACTTTACCTACTTTCTGTTACTTTTTTTATTGGTTTGGCAACAGTGTTCGTTTTATACAGCAGCGTGTGCGTACGTATATTCTCTCGATGGACGCTCGCTCAAGGAATCTCAGCAAGCGAGCGTCCGAACCTATTACCAAAAATTTTACATTGAATTTCTGTAAGTCTATAAGTGATAACTACAATTGTCTTTGTATGAAGTCATTTAGTTTATATTACAGAATTTATTTTAAAGAATGAGAAAAAAAATACAAAAAAATATTTAATGACAATAGAACCTATGCAATTTTTTCAGTTTGTTATTATATATGTATAGTTTATTTATATATTAAAAACTCATTAATTTATCAATTAATAATTTATCAATAATTTATTTGATAAATTTAAAATTAGTTTCGTGAGACATTATTTAAATTTCTTGACATAATTTTGACAGGTGTCTTAAATGATAATTGTTGGCATGCTTTATACAAGGTTCGACAGATGTTATAGTTTTGACATGCATAATTGGAAAAAGGTGTCAATTTTTGACATGTATTAGGTATTTACTATGCTTCATGTTTTTGTCAGTAATGCCCGCCATTTTTTTTATTGTTACCTCAACACTTGTAACCAAATAAAACTTTTGACGAAAAAGTGCCAAAATTATTATATAATGATTAATAAAAGAGTATTGATAAACTGTTTTATAAATTAATAATAATTATTTTTTACAGGCCAGCTATGTATGTAGTACCATCAGAACAGAAGCATGCACATGACAAATGGCATGAGCATAATTTGAAACAGTACTTACCAAAAAATCCGTACTACCCTCAAGCGCATCCAAGTGCTTTTGCCATCAGACAAGAAGATGAGGGACCCAGAACATTCGAAATTCCTTTATTAATGGAAATAAGAGACATTAACAATGTAAACAATTCTTGTGACACTATCAGTGAAAGTAAAAACGCCGCGAACGCAAAACATAATCTTATGCAGTGCGAATCAAACTCTAGTAGATCTATTATATTAGAAATAGGAAAAAGTTTGCCGAATTATTCTTTGACAGCAAATATAAACTTGAATAGTGAAGGCAAATACGGTAAAAATGAAAAATTTGTTGAAGACAAATTTGGTAAAAGTGAAAAAACATTTATTTCATAATAATATCGCATTTTAAGCGCCTTAATAGACTCACAGTGAAATCTCAATTATTATAGACTGCAAACAATGCTCATAATAAAAAATTGACGATTAATGCAATTTACCAAGCAAACTATGAGTATAAAATTAGCATATCACAAAATCTTTTAAAAAATGTGCTTTTAAATTCTTTGTAGGGTTTTCTCTCTCTGACTCTTCTTTCAAACACATTTTTTAGTGCATTTTAAAAATAACTGATAATTATTCCATTCCGAGTTATATTTGGCGGGAGTAGTTACAAGTTTTAACAATGGAGCAACATATTTCAACTACCTACATATATACCTACCGACGGACTCTCAGTCTTATGTTTTGAATTTCTCCTCCATGGCTAGGCAGTATAAAATTTTAATCTCTGAAATATACATCTTGGTAGATAAAAATTTACCCCGACGCGATAGGTATGACCGCTTTTTGTCAGGGCTCTTCTTTTCCTCGCAAAGTTTGTACTCTGACCTCCGCAAGACCCCGCTAAGACGTGCAATTTAAAAAAAAAACGTTAGGAATAAATCTAAAACATCGAACACAGTTATGCCGTATCAAATGGCAGGGAAGTCTTTCTTTGGTCTTCGCGCCTTCAAGGATAGTTTTCCCGAAACAGCTATGTAGCTTTCAAAATGCATGGTTACTTGGACAAAGGTCAAAAGGAAAGTGTACGGCGGCCGTTTATTTGGATCATTTCATTTTTAAGTGAATCACAAAACCTATGTGGGCATACCCCAAACCTATAAACTACACAGGATGGCTCAATTCCATTTAACGTACGTTGGAAAATTTAGGGGCAGCGGGGAGCGGCTGTGACGTCACCACCGGTGTTGAATAATGCTGATGAACATTGATGTTTTGTGTCGATGGCCCAGCACTAGCCAGCATCAGTGGTGACGTCACAACGAGTTTAACCTTGGCAGACAGATTCGGCCAACTGAGCCATCCTGTGTAGTAGTCGTTGGGATACCCATCTTCGAGCCCATCTTCTTATAGTCTTGACACGATGTACGAGTACAAACGGTCGCACTGGCGTAGCTAGGATTTTAATTTTTTTATCTGGAAAATCAACTTTTTTAGCAAATTTCAAAATAAAAAATATCTTTACCCAAGTGTTCTCCTTGAGACTAATAGCATCTGGTGTAGATTTGGTGTGGGTCCCATGTCTCACTTTTTAGATAAAAATATTTGAAAATCCTAGCTACACTAACGAGGTTGCGTGAGTAATAGAATGAACTTAGAGAAAACTCTTAACCCTAATGGCTTTTCAAAAATACTTCATATTTAAACAAGTTACGAGAGAGTGTAACAAAATACGCATAATCTGAATAATGTATTTTATGCATATAAAATGCAAATTATCAATTTATTTTTAAAAAAATGTTGGTAAAGATGGTTAGTTTTAATTTTCTACTCCGACAAATTAAAATGGTATGTAAAATGCATAAAAAGTAAATATCTTAAAGTTTTTTAAACTTTCAGTAAATTAGTATTTTTTTAAGCTGCAACGTTTTCATTTAGGCATAAAACTTATACGCACCGAATTTAGGTAAGCTTTAATGGTCTGATATAATTAACAATATATTGTTACCAAAGAAGTGTGGCGAATAAAGTAACTAAAATGCAATCACTTTGTCCGTTAAAGAGTATTTGTTAAGAATGAAAATATCTCATAACTTAAATCTATTTATGACAAAATTTAAATCAAAAACAGGAAACTTAAGTGGCACACTAAATGTAGAACTTAAGTTTTACGTTGGCGTCAAATCTCTACCGATTTTTGTGTACTAGACAGTGGTGGCTGGTCCATAAGGTCGAAAGGGATAAATGCTCCCGAGGCAAAATGTAAATGATAAATAAATGAGAAATTATATTTTCCGTTAAATCAATCCATCCAAAAACT
>JAHBCN010009710.1:0-34292 GCA_019359885.1 Listronotus oregonensis
TATATATATATATATATATATATATATATATATATATATATATATATATATATATATATATATATATATATATATATATATATTATTATATGTATATAAACCATTAAAAGAGTGTTGTAGTTTATATTTAAAAAATATTATTCGCAAGTAATATTAACTATGTTTACTTTCATAAAAAGTACGAAAATCAAAATCAAAATATTTAGAGAATATTTTTCAGTAAAGTTAATAGCATTTGCCATAGTTATTTATTTTGCAACAGTTATGTACGATATTCCACATCTGTTTTTCCTTTTAAATTACCTAATATCAACACACATATTAAATGTTAAAAAAGTGAAAAATAATGAAAAGATTGTTGAATTGGTTTGATTTTTAAACTTGATTTTTATTTCCTTTCCTAAAATACATTCCAGTTATTCTGTGATTATTATTAAATGCATTTTAATATATTTTTGATTTGTAGAATTGGATGTTTTTTATTTCCCATGTAAACCACTTATCAGAGCTGGGTAGAAATCGAATCCAGAAATCGATCTCTTTTTAAAGATCCGAATGCTGAAATCGATTACTTTTTAAAAGTAGAATCAGTGATCCGGATTCGTTATATAATTTTAAAAATGATTCGAAATCTATTCCTTTTTGAAACTATTCGATTCCAAAAGGAATCAATTCCTTATATTTCACTTCACAGGATTCATGAAAGTGTGTTTATTTTAGTTTTCCATTTTGGGGTAAAAATGATATGATATTAATTTCAATATACAGGGTCCTGCAGCTCACCTCCCGTCTTGTGTAGCTCATTTATTATTCACTGTAAAATTTTCATATTTTGCAGACGTTACCTTCAACACACAGTGCATTTCAGGAAAATAATTTTGTTTATACAGGGTGTCACCAAAAAGTGTGACGTCACGATGGTGCATTTTTTTAAATGGAATGCTTTGTATTTTTTTGTATATTTAGGTACCTCTTATGGTCATTTATATTCCTCTAAAATTTTGTCATCATCGGTTTAGTAATTTCAGAGAAAAAAAATAAAATATAACAAAAAACTGTTTTGCACCATTAAATTTAAAAATAAATAAAAATATCAATAGTTCTTGATTAAAAGAACTAAACAAGGAACTTATTAAGTAACATAATATCAGTCGCTTAGGCCATGTTTGGTTAATTCGAACTGTACAGGATGTCCAAAATTTAGTGTCAAACTTTTCAAATTTAAAAGCACTTTATTTTTCCTATTTTAAATATAAGCCCCTGTATATTTTTAGATCGTTAGATGCAGAATTAAAAAACAAACATTTTTCTAATTTTAACCCTATCAAAATTCTTAACACATTAAAAGTTATTCGTTGAAAACTCATTTTGGCATCTATTTCAATAGTAATATCACTGGATAAAAAAAAGTTAATTATTACCTAAAAATTGGTTAAAGTTACATAAATGTTAGCCAAAATTAAAAATTACGTTTATTTAACATTTAAAGGTTTTTCTTAAATTAATTTAATTTAATTAATAAATAATAATAATTTACTCAAATTTTTATAAAACGTCAAAATAAGATTCTGTGAGTTAAATAAACTCCAATGAAATAAATTGTTTTTCATAGCCACCTATCATTTTTATTCATGGTATTACTATTAAAATAGATGTCAAAATAAGTTTTCAACGAATAACTTTTAATGTGTTAGAAATTTCGTTAGGGTTATAATTAGAAAAATGTTTGTTTTTTATTTCTTTATCTAATGACCTAAAAATATACAGGGGCTCACATTTAAAATAAGCAAAATAAAATGCTTTCAAAATTGAAAAGTTTGTTACTAAATTTTGGACACCCTGTACAGTTCGAATTAACCAAACATGACCTAAGCGACTGATATTACGTTACTTAATAAGTTCTTTGATTAGTTCTTTTAATCAAGAACTATTGATATTTTTATTTATTTTTAAATTTAATGGTGCAAAACAGTTTTTTGTTATATTTTATTTTTTTTCTCTGAAATTACTAAACCGATGATGACAAAATTTTAGAGGAATATAAATGACCATAAGAGGTACCTAAATATACAAAAAATACAAAGCATTCCATTTAAAAAAATGCACCATGACGTCACACTTTTTGGTGACACCCTGTATAAACAAAATTATTTTCCTGAAATGCACCGTGGGTTAAAGGTAACGTCTGCAAAATATAAAAATTTTACAGTGAATAGTAAATAAGCTACATAAGACGGGAGGTGAGCTGCAGGACCCTGTATATGTTTTTTTTAATTTATTTTCACATAATTAGTTTGTATGTATGTTTTGTTCAAGATCTGTTTATTTTGTAAAATATAGCTCTAAACTTAAAATCTTTTGAGGTAATCTTGGTTATTATTAATGTTTATTAAGGTATTAGTCGTTATTTTGCTAAATTATTACGATAGTTCTTTTTATATTCAATTTGTAGGGAAATTAAATTATACAGGGTGTCCCACGACGAACCGACGCGGTCGATTTCTCAAAAACTTACCAACGGAAAATTTTGAAAATTAGGTTGTTTACTAATATCGATGAGAGCAACTGGTCCAAAACATTTTTAAGATTGTGCCACTTCCGGTTGTACCGGAAGTTGATGCTAACTTCCTTATTTTTAATGGAGCACCCTATATATTATTGCATTTTTGGATTCCCCAGAAAATTCTAGATATATTTTGTGTATAATATGCTATACCTAAGTCTAACCGTTTTCGACATATCTTGAATTTTATGTCAAAAATGACGTTTGCAGACCCCAAAATAAGGAGAAATTTTGCCTATACGGCATACTCTATTTTTTAATTTGACTTAAATTCCTTGTAAAAAGAGGCCCAATTTTGTATATTGAGTGGATATTTTGGGTGTAAATTAATACAGGGTGACTAAAAATTATGTACAAAAATTAACTAATAAAAAACGTAAAAAGTCAATTTTTTTAAATAGAAACCCCACTTTTATATTTTTATCGTATTTAGCATTTAAAAATAAGGTAACTTTGTATTAAGTGGACTATTCCGAAAATGCATAGTTTTCGAAATAATTGACAATTTAACATTTTGTATTGTAAAAGTGCTATACGGCTCTTTAATTTTGTTATTAGTGGGCCATGTCTTTTTTTCGCCGCGTCCCGCCGTCATGGCTTCGGCAGGACTTCGGTCGATGGCCTTTTGAGATTGTCTCAATAAATTACTTATAAATAAATAAATATTATTATTATTCTCTAAGACTTTTGTGTTTAACGTTTTTTTTTTTTAATTCTTAAAACAAATGAGATAATGAACTTTACTCATGGTTTAATCACCCTGTATATACAACTACGATTTTTTCAACAATCCCAATGGATTGCTGCTTTTTCGCCTTAAAATTATCTTTCTACACTTTTGCCCAGCAGCAAGTAAACCTATTTACTGATATCATTGTGCGTGTTCAGGCCCTTTTAATGCATTTGCAGGAAACATTTTCTCTAAAGCTCTTTTTTACAAAACAATTTATCGCTGCTGCTCTTTTGTATGTATGACATGCAAAATAGAACCCATTCAAATTTTAAATGCAAAGTGACTATAGCTCCTATCTAAAAAGTGTTTTGTTTCCGAAATGGAATTTTTATAAAGTCTTTTTACTTTAAACTCTAGCGGGCAAAAAAATATGTGGTATTAATATGTAAATTAAAATTAATCAATACTAGCTATTCGCCAGCGTGGGTTACTTGATTTTGACGTGTTGTTTTTTTCCTGTTTTCGCGAAATATATACCCCTTTTACATAACAGAATGGTTACATTTTTATAATTCTACTAGATGAAAAGCCTGTCTCCGCCAGGCGAGAGACAATATTAAGTAGCCTCTGTCTCCGTAAGACGCCTTCCGTATGGCTAACGGTAAAAAACAATTTTTTGCTCCTATCTTTGTCCCGGGGGCGAATTTCAAAAACGGGCTTCGTTGGGTTTTCTAGCCCTGCTAAAGACTACCATCACTGTAGATTTTCAAGATATATTATAATATATATATATATATATAATATATATATATATATATATATATATATATATATATATATAAATATATATATATATATATATATATATATATATATATATATATATATATATATATATATATATATATATATATATATATATATATATATATATATATATATATATATATATATATATATATATATATATATATATATATATATATATATATATATATATATATATATATATATATATATATAATATATATATACATGGTGTCCCAAAAGTAATGGGACACAGAGCAACAGCAGATTCCTTGGGTCAAAATAATGCAATTTACGTAAACTTGCCTTATCCGAAAGTTAATAAAAACAAAGATACAGGGTGTTAAACTTTTAATTTTGCTTGCTGAAAAATATTTTGTTAGGTTCCCAGGACTTATCTCATAAATATGTCGGTTGTAAATATTTTAAGAACCCAAAACCTTAATTTATTGCATCTTGGAATTAAGTAAACATCATAAACAGTACCCAAATATTGTGCGAGATATAGAAATTCACAGAACCACCCTCAACGTTGTTTATGGTTCGGGAAAAAGAAGGCACTAATACAAAGTAAAACGTCAATTAAAAAGTTGACTAGACATTTTATTTATTACTGGTGGATTCATTAAGGTATGTAGCAGGTATGCAACGATTTTACAAATAGTTTTTCTTAAATAACTTTTAATTGCCTTATCAGAAAAAAACGAAATTTATTATGTAAGCAAATCTTATCAACGTCTTCAAAATAGTCTAATACAATTTTGTTGTAAATTCAATAGGGGAGCCAATATTTCAATGTATCAAAATTTACATGGGATTTCCTAGGGCCAGTCTGGTGATGCACCATCCGGTATATACAGGGTGCCACAGATTCAAGTGCATGCATGGGGATCTCGGAAACCATAAGAGATACAAAGTCGGTTAAATTATGGCAAAGTTGTGTATTTGCATAACTAACCATGTCCACTTTAGAAAGTTGCAAAATTCCGAGTACTTCTGGAGATATCCGGAAAAAACCAAAATTTGCCGATTTCGTTTTTATCTTTTTCTGACGTTATTTAAAGAGATATGGAAAAACAAAAGACACTTTTTTATGGCCACTTTTTAAGCTCTACAAAACAGCGTTGAGAGATTTTTCACACGACGTTTCGTTTTCGTTAAACCATCATCAACTTAATTTTTTTAAATACGGACCTGGGTTTTTTATTTAATTTTTTTAAACCCCTTATTATTCCAATTACAAAAATGTATAACACTTAATATTTATTAACAAATATGGAACGCCCCTATAAGAAATGGTGTGCGTTCCTTGTCTAACTCATTGTCTCTTATGGAAAATATGTTTATTTAACAGAAAAATATTAAGTGTTATTTAAAAAAATGCAATAAACAATTAAGTGCCGTATTTAAACAAATAAAGTTGATGATGGTTTAACGAAACCGAAACGTCGTACGGAAAATCTCGTAACGCTGTTTTGTAGAGCTTAAAAAGTGGCCATGAGAAAGTGTCTTTTGTTTTTCCATATCTCTTTAAATAACAGCCTCCACTTACCTTATATGTTTAAATTCAAAATTAAATTAGCCATTTTGGAAAAACACGATTGGATGGATATAAAACATTTTAATGATATTATATATAGTTCTTTTTCTTCTCTTTTTATAGTACATATATTTTTATTTTGCTATTATATAAGTGTAAATAGTTAATAAACTAACACATTGTGACTGGCTAAATGGCAGAATAGCCTCAGGCCAAAAAAAAAAAAACGTCAGAAAAAAATAAAAACGAAATCGGCAAATTTCGTTTTTTCTGGATATCTCCGGAAGTACTCGGAATTTTACAACTTTTTAAACGGCATGTTGTTAGGCACCTAAATACGCAACTTTGCCATAATTTAACCGACTTCGTATCTCTTACGGTTTCCGAGATCCCCATGCATGCACTCGAATATGTGGCACCCTGTATAGCTTAAAAAAATCCTGAGAATTTGGTTTTTTGATTATAACTCGAAATATGTTGCATTTAGATCAAAAATTTTATATAACTTAAAATAAAGGCCCCGTAAAAATACATAGTTTATGTTAAATGAAGTTTTGTGTATATTTTATACTTTTTGAGATATTAACGATTTGACCTCCAATTTTGACTTCAGATTCATGAGTTCAGCGGAAAAAAAAACGCCAGAAAATCTTAGATTCCGCACCCAGCACACACCACTTTTGTGGACCTGTGTTATTATATTAAATATTAATTACCACATCACTTAGTTTAATTTCTGTAATACTTTGCGAAGCAATCCTGGATAAATATACGTTAATTAATCAAATTGGCGCCTATCGCTACAATATGTTTACTTTTATCCATATACCAATCAACAATCAGTATGATAGCGATACTCGCTTACAATAAAGCTTGTTATTTTTGGTATTAGTTCGATTAAACGAGCTGTTGGCTTGTGAAATCTAATTTTAGATTGCGTTAAAGCTATTACCGAAAATTACGCTTACTATCAAGTTTCGTTAACAGAACTTTTTTATAAAAACTTTGATTTGTCATTTTAAACCTCGAAATGTTTAATTAGAGCGCAGTTTTATTTGATTTTGATCATTTTAGATATTGTATATTAGAGCTGGGCCGGATCCTTAAAAAAGGGAATCGATTTAAAGGAATCGAATTACCAATACGAATCACGATTTCTTTTTTTAAGAAAAAAGGATCGAATCCAGGGACTCGATTCCTATTTAACGGATCATGAATCCGGATCATATTTAGTTTTTATATTTATAAATGGTAATTTCGATACGAATGATATTACATATACCTAAAATCCAAAATTTCTGTCAGTGACTCATTTAATACCGGCCACCCAACCGACGAAGCGGCTGAATAAAAATCTAACACTAGTAAATGATTTTTAAGCCTATGATATACTTTTTCGCTCAAATAACAGTGAACCGGCCAAAAGTTTCATCGCCACGTTGTCATAATTCGCAAGAATAAATCACCAGCCAGCGATCACACCTAAAATAGCACGCCAATATGTATTGAAATCATTGTTATCGGGAAGACAATAAAAGTGGCAACACACATTCCTTAGTTTACAACTTGAAGAGACTTGAAAATAAGCGTATCGACAGGGTGTTCGTGCTGTTCGATGATTTTATTTAGTTATTATTGATTATGGACAGATTTTGTAAGTTTAAATTTTAATTGCTATACAGGGTATTTTCTAAATATTATAAATTTCTAATAATTGTAGTATATAGATATTGTTTTGTGCCAATTTTATAATAGTTTATCTTATTTGTTGTATATAATTGTATATAAAGATTTAGTGTTGTTAAGTGCTTTTAATTCTGTAAACTATGAATATTAACCAACCTTTAACTAGTTATCCGCCTATAAAAAAAACTCAGTTAACGTTAAAAGAACGAATAATGGTTAAAAATATTTACCATGGGATTTGGGAACGAAATCCAGAACTAACCACTTTGGATGCTGCAGAGATATGTGCAACTTTAACAAAAGTTAATTCGCGTACGGTATTCAGAGTTTTAAAAAGCAAAAAAATCAATATTAGTAATTATGCGGATACTGGAAAATGCGATTTTTTCGCTATTTTTTTTGCACACTTTTTACTTTTCGATTGTTAAACATAAATCAGAAGCTGTTTTTTGCTGCCTCTTATAGTATTTAAAAAATAATAATAATTCCTTTAAATTCTGTCATTTGCACGAAAACATATTTAAAAAACTCATACTATGTTAATATTAAAAAAAACACTTAAAAAGTAAGGAAAAAACCTTAATTTTCAATAAAAAGTAGGTAAAACGTTTACGTCCGAATTCAACTCGAAATTCTAAAAATGTTTACCTGTTACCAGGTTGTAATAGTTTTCTTTATGACATTTTTATAAGGTATGCGAACCTTGCTTCGCTCGACCCACAATGTTTAATCAAAAATATTCTCGATATGGAAATTCTAAATATGGAACACGAAAGACCCGAAATAGTTATTGGATTCTACAAGCTGATGATCTCAGAGCTTTCGTGTTCCTTATATAGTGAATATTTTTGATGAAGCAATGCGTGTGAATATCGTATTCGTATCGTATTTAGTATTGAGATTGCAAGATCGGTGGTGAATTGGCAAGTCGGTGTAACTTGGATTGTCTGTCGTTCTCTTTTACATCTTTTTTAATTTATGTTAAGACTAAAATTTTATTATTTTTTTCATGTAGCAAAATAAAATCAGAGAAGGTAAAATTAAAGTGAAAAATGTATTTTTTTTTTGGAAAAACGTTGAAAAATCGCCAAAAAAATCAAATGTGTGTTCTATGACCTCAAAATAGGAGGTGTGCAAAATTAAGGAAAAAAATTACATTTTTCATTAATCCGATTAATACCAAAATAATATAGGTTGATACTAATTTAAAGGGTTGAGAAAATGTGAAAATAACTTTTGCTTCTAAAAAATATTTTCATGTTTTGACGAATTTTATCATTTATTTGCTAAAATGCAACGCCACTGGAATTGTTCCCTGACCCCACACAACCCGGGGCACTCTAAAAGCGAGCGATGCGTCATTGACAGAAATTTTGGACTTGAAGTATAATTCAAATGATAATTCAAGCGTCAAAGATTTTAGCACGGGGTCCAAGCCGCGAAAAATAATTTTATCCTCATTTAAAGTGCTGTTACTCTTAGCCAAATTAGTTTTTGGTAAATATTCTTCAAATTTGAATATGTTACTTCTGAGATCAACCAAAAACACCCTTAAATGGAACATTTTTTCAAAATGTATTCCAAAACTGCGATGCTAGATCTTCATAAGGTTTTTAAATGTGATTTTTGAGATAACTTAAGCAACTTATAAATGGGACATTTTATTGTAATTTTACAGAAGAAAATGGTATATAAATGGTGTGTAGTGCCACAATGTACCAATACTTCTCTGAAAACACCACAAAAACTGTTTATATCTGTCCCAACAAATCTTAAAAGGCAAAAAAAGTGGTTACAATTGGCTCGAAGAGATCTTAACAGCTATGTATCGCATTTAAATATCATTATGTGTGAAGATCACTTTAATGTTAGCATACAAATATCCTGATTTAAATACCTACCGATTTATATACAACAAAGTATCGCCTTTAGATAACTTATAAACACTTTAAGGAATAACTTAACTTTTGGATTAGAATGATTTTGTTTGTTGTAGAAATTAAATACCTAGCAAGTAAGTACTTTCCCTTTTTATACTTAACGATATTATTATTGAATTGCAGATGGAAACTGATATAATAAATTACACGAAATACAAAATGGGCACTTTTTCAATAATTTGTCTTCCATAAAAGATGGTACTCCTTATATTTTAACACTCCATAAACATAACCTACAAAAAGATTTTTAGAAATACTAAATGATGAACACGTATATATAGTTATTTACATTACAAGATGCAAAAGTTTACTTTTTGGTGAGGTGGTTTTTAAATGGCCGAGGCGAAGCCGAGGCTATTTAAAACCTCCGAGCACTTGAAAGGCCTTTCGCATCGTGTAATGTATTATATTTTTTTCTGCTTCTGTTCTATGTATCGCATAATTTAATAATCATTAACATCATGTTTTAATAGAAATATCAGAGATTTTGAAATTTTACCTGTTAAAAATTAATCCATAGCAACACATTTATTGTTGACATTGTCTGTCATCAGCACTTGTCAGATTTTGAATTATTGTTAATTTAGTATAAATCCATTCCCATTTTAAAATGTTAAATGAATATGAAAATGGCACCCAAAAGGCAAATGACCTTGTGTGTGCCTGACTTCTGCCAGACAAATCTAAAGAGAGGTACCATCAAACATATAAATCGTTTTCTGAATGGCTTGCTACAAAAATGTGGGGCGGATTAACGAGAATGTGATGTTGGCGTATTTTCAAAGGAAAAATCCGAGTCTTTATCACCACCAACCCTCTGGTCTGTATATTCCATGCTCAAGTTAACAATTTTCGTAAACAAAAATCAAGATATTTCAGAGTTCAAGAAACTAGTTGCTTTTATTAAAAGAAAAACGATGGTTATGAGGAAAAAAGTCAAAAATTTTTAAAAAAGAAATCATAATTTTTCATAAGGGTTTTTTACTTAACGCGCCTGATCAAAGTTACTTAGCAATGAAAGTAATAGCCATTATGGGAGTGGCTGGGGCATGCCGGACAGACGAAATATACAGAATGAAGCTAAGTGATGTAGAAATAAATGACGTGGCTATACTAAAAATAGTGGAGTCTAAAAATAAAGTTAAAAGAAACTTTGTAGTAACCAACGATGAAGCTCAGTTCCTTATTTCCCGATTTCTACAGGAATATATTAAGCTGAGACCAAGGAATGCTCTAGATGGCGTTTATTGTATCGTTATGAAAGAGGTAAATGTGTTAATCAAGTAATTGGAAAGCACACTATTTCAAATGTACCTAAAGAAATTGCGAAGTTTTGAAGCTTGAAGACATCAGTAGATACACTGGCCATTCTTTTAAAGAACGTCAACTACGTTCCTTGCCAATGCTTCGGATTCGATATTTTGGACTTAAAGGCATGGAGGTTGAAGTCTTCTTCTGTTGCGGAGGATATATTGCTGAATCCTATAGTAATAAGGTGGAAATTTCAGAAGATTTTACACGAAATTCCTACCAATATTTCCTCTAATGGAGTAACAGTGAAAAATATGAATATTAACGTAGTTAAAGGTGATAACAGTACCCCAACAAAATTTAAAAACTGTTAATTGATATTATTCCTCAAATTTCTTTTGCTAATTGCTTAAATTGCACAATTACTTTTAATTTAATACCTAACCTAGTTTTTTAAAATATTTTGTCATAAATTAGTTACTTTTTATAAATAAATTCTAATATTTCCCACAAGCATATTATCTTTTTTTTACTCTTACTTTTTTTGTCCAGGCGCTGAAAATATTACTTTCATAGCTAGCAACCCTTAGCAACCAGGTAACACGCAGGTTCTCTTTCGTTATCATTCGCGTTGCTAGGACCACAAAGTTTTCTTATTTATACAGTAGTAGAAAAAATAATTTTTTAGAGGTACTTACACAGCTGTTTTTACATTTTTGAGTTCTGCAGCATAGTAGTCAGCATTATTTTTAAAGAATTGCACAATCTTAAATGCTTCTATCTCAGGTAGGTTTCTGTTATTATTATGTTACTTGAAATATGTTTTTTATATAAAATGATCAAGAAACAGTTATTTAGTTAGTTAAAGATCAAAGTAACACCTGAAAACACACACCACAAAGCTTGTGACATTTATTTACTTGCAAGTGACATCACCAAAGTGGTAACCAATCACAGAGCGTTCCACTCGCTGAATTAATTTCAAAAATATTTGAATTTTAATACGTATATTTTGAAATAAATATGCATATTTTACTTTATATTATAGACAAATTTGTTTCTTTATACTATTATCTGATAGGATGACCACAATTTAAAGCTTATTTTTAATGGTGGCAAATAGCCTATTATGTCTAAAAAAACTTGATTTTATTGGAGCTCTTTGGGAGCCAATATCTTCTCAATATATCAGAGGCCTGTATATTAATAAAAACAAACCTGTTATGTTTAATAACCAAGAATAAAAAAAATATTGAAATTTCCTAAAAAACCATTAGGAATCAAAAGCAATGCTTATTTTATTGTCATTTAAGGCCTCTATAGATATTTTAAATGTAACATTAAATACTAAATTTCCTGCATCCACAGTTTGCTTGACAGCCTTTCAAACATTTACAAGCTATTTTGCTGGCTAATAGGAAAAGGCATTAAGCCGTTTTTCGTTAACTTCCAACCACATTCAAGAGGATTTAATTTAAATCCTTTTCATGCTGTACTTAAAAATAATTATTACTATGTTTTATTATTTAAATAATGTTTTATAACACTTAAAAGGAAAAATTAATTGGTTTTTCTTCAAAATAAAATGTTTTTAAGTAGGTTTAATTTCTATTTTTTATATAATTTTAATGAAAATTTCACACCAACATTTTTTGACTAATGAAATTCAAGCATTTATTAACGTTGTCACCTGGGGTACCCTGGAGAGTAGTATAGTGGAAATATTTTGACATAAAAAAACTTTATAAAACGTATTTTGTTAAACTTATTTATATTAAATTATTTAAAAAAAAACTCGAAAATAAAGAAGTTTAATAATAAGTATATTATAATATATTTACTTCTTAGGGACAAACGATTTCGCAACAATTTCTAAGTGTACCTTGAATTCTTTTTTACTTCCTCCTTTTTCAAAGACGAATAATCCAATTAATAACTTCTATTAATAAATGCTTGTGTTTTACATAATACAGATAATATTTAGAAACAATTTTGTTTAATTCTTGTCTTCGTAGTAATCTATATTTTCTTGATTTTTCAGTAAGAAATCGTTACACAATCGAAAACAAATTATTCTCTTCTAATTCACTGTCGTATTCTGCAACGAGCTGTTCCAAAAAGGGCATAGTACGGTGATGTGTTTCGACATCCGATATTTTTTTCATAAAACGCAAATGTTAAATTTTGCAAAACTATTCTTTCCCAAAAAAAAACACTTAATTTTTCGATGAACAATCAATAGCAATTCTACAAGTTTAGCAAAGAGCTTTTGTAGAAACATTCATATTGACAGTTGCCTTCAAAATAAGCATAGCCTTCTAGATAAAACCAATAATAATTAGTCGGTATTTTGCCAGATGCTAGATCGCCGCAGATATACAGTGTGTCCCAAATTGGTGGGGAATGTATGGGGATCTTGGAAACCACGATAGATACAACATCGGTTAAATGGGGAAAGTTTTGGACAATTATGTTAGTAAGCTAATCCCGTTTACTACATGGTTTTATCTATTTAGGTTTTTGAGAAATTTTGAAAAAACCTAAAACATGCATTTTTGAAAATCGGCCATATTTTTTTTATAAGTGAAAATTTTTCAAATCTGTAAAAACTTCTTCAAAACAACTTTTTTGTAGAATATGATCGAGTAGTCAATTTTATTTCTACTTTTTCGAGTTTTTAGAATCATCATCAACTTTTTTTTCATATGGACGCCATATTGAATTTTAAACGCAGCCAAATAGTGCTTTTTATTCTGATTTCAACAATGTATAACATGTTATAATTTAAGAGTTTATGACCTCATTTAAAAAAAACAAATATTTTCTCAGTTGGCCTTGATTCCGGCGAACGTCATTTTTTTTGTAAACAATAAAGTATTAGTAATTGGCAAAATAGATAAGCTGAACAGATATTTTACAGAAAGGGGGTTTTTGAACATAGCTATAACGTTAATACGTGTTACGAAAATGTAAGGCCCCCAAAAAAATTTTTTTTGGGCGCCATATTTTTTTTGCAACCAAATAGTGCGTTAATATGTTGAGAAATATGAACAATATTTTGAATTTTAGGTCGTTATTTTACATCTTTATTTTTTTTAGGAATATTAGTTTGGCCCCCCTTTTATTGTTTTTGTTTTCACTTGTTTTAATTAACTTGTTACGTGTAGTTTTGTTGTAAACGGTATTAACGTTATAGCTATGTTCCGGGGAAAACCCTATCTGTAAAATATCTAGCTTATCTATTTTGCCAATTACTAATATTTTTTTTTTTACAAAAAAAAATGACGTTTGCCCCCAAAAACAAAAGGCCAATGGGGAAATATTTGTTTTTTTAAAAAAATGAGGTTATAAACTCTTAAATTATAACATGTTATACACTGTTGAAATCAGGGGGAAAAAAAACACTATTTTTGCGTAAAAAAAATTGGGTCCATATAAAAAAAAAAAGTTGATGATGAAAATTTAAAACCCAAAAATAAAAAAAATTAAAAAAATTACTACTCGGGCAAAATTTACGAAAAAAAAATTTCTTTTTTCTGGGAAAAAAAAATTTCACTCATAAAAAAATATGGCCATTTTTAAAAAACATGTTTCAGGTTTTTTTTTAAAAATTTGTAAAAACCAAATATATAAAAACCCCAAAAAATTGCTTTATAACATTTTAATTTTCCCTTTCCCCCGATTTTCTATCTATCGTGGTTTCCCCCAAAAAAATTCCCTACATTCCCCCCCCCAAATTTTGGGGTTTAAAACCTTTTTAAAAAAAATTTAAAAAGTTTTGAACTATTTTTTTTAATACAATTAATAAAATGGCTCAGAAATTTTGTTGATAAATTTCCACACATTTTTTTTAAAACATTCTACCAATTTTTTTTAAACTAGAGTCAATGTTATGAAAAAATATAAGATATATCACATCCGAAATTGGTGTTTCAAAAGTCTACAATGAAATATCACTTCATTGTAGACTTTTTGCTAAAATAAGCATTTCTACCATTTTTAGTAGAGTAAATTTAATATTAGAAAATAATATAAAATATATTACATACGAATCTGGTGTTTCTATGTAACTACCTGGTAAAAAAAAGTTTGAACCATCCTTAACGCCTAGGTTTTGTAGGGCATAGATCTGTGGTAGACTTATTGCTAAAATAAAATTTTCTACCAGTTTTAGTAAAGTAAACTCAATATTCGAAAGTAATGTAAGATATATTACACCCGAAACTCATGCTTCTATGTAAGTAAAATTGGTGGAAAAAAAAATTTTTGGCCGTCCCCCTTTAAACAAAAATTATAAAGTATACGTAGACCCTGGGTAGACTTTTCTAAAAAAAAAAATTTTTTACCAGTTTTTTTTAAAGTAAACTCAAAAATTCAAAAAATGTAAGATATATTTTATGCGAAACTCATGCTTCTATGTAATAAAAAATTGGGGAAAAAAATTTGGGTCCTTAAAGCTTAAATGTTATAAAGTATACGTAGACCCTGGGTAGATTTATTGCTGAAATAAACTTTTCTACTGGTTTTAGTAAAGTAAACTCAGTATTCGAAAGTCATATAAGATATATTACATCCGAAACTGATGCTTCTATGTAACTAAAATTTGGGTTTAAAAAAATTTTTTAACCATCTTTAAAGGTTAAATGTTATAAAGTAGACCAAAAACCTTAGTAGACTTATTGCTGAAATAAAATTTTCTACCAGTTTTAGTAAAGTAAACTTAATATTAGAAAGTAATATACGACAGAAACTGGTGTTTTTATGTCAATTTTACCATGGAGAGAGCTTTTTTTTTATTGCTACCCTATCAATATTTTTTTTATTATAAACGTCTTTAATTTTTGGGGTGTGAAATTTTTTTTACCAAATACCATTCGAAAACAAATTATGCCGGAAAATTTCCCCTTTCTCTTTGAAAAACTTTCAAAATATTTTTTAGCTAAAAAAAAATTTCCGGAAAAATTTGACTTCTAATTTTTACTAAATTTCACTCATGTATAAATTTTCCCATAAGACACGTTAAAAATCAAAAAAATTTCAGCGGAAATTTCAGGTTGCCTAAACAACGTTTTTTCCACTTACTTAAAAACACAGAACAAGCAACCTGTTTGTATTGAAAATTAGAAACTAAAATCTTCAAAATGATCGATTTAATCCAAGGAAGTTTAAAGGTGTATGGAAGCCCAATACTGTAGAACAAAATTGTCGGCTGGGGCGGGGGGAAGGGGGGGTTGGGCCCCCGCGGTATTTGCGCAATGAATAGTAGGTGGGCCGGTTTCCAAATTCTTTGTTACTATATATAAAATTATATCATCAAATGTCAAATTCCAACATTTACTTTTTTTATTTTTTGAAAAAAATTGTTTTTATTAAAGGATACTACTATAGAATATTTAAAATTATTGTGTAATATTAAAATATCATCTGATATAATAGGAAAAAGAATAGATGGCGCCACTTTACTCCCTATTTAAATGATCAATATTTTTGGAAGTTTTGTTTTTTACCAAAAATCTTTGTAAATAAATAAAAACACGTTTTTTTAAAAAAAATTTCAAACATTGTATAATAGTATTACGTACTTATCACCAATTTTGTGAAAAAAGAAGGGCAAGATAGTTTATATGAGTTTAATCTAATCCTAAGATTCTGGTTGTACATTAAAAGTAAAAAAATTTTTAACTGCTTTTGGCATATATTTTTTACTAATAACAAACATTCATGAAACAGAATAACAGTGGTTAAAAATGTTTAGTAACCTTTGGTATCTATATCCATTGTAACAGTATCCGTTAAATATTATGTTGTACAGTATGTCAGAAAAAGTTGATAATGCAAGATTAAGAAACCAAAAAATAATTTATTTTTAAACAAATGGTATTGTCTCGAAAGTTGCCTCCTCTCCGATTTTGATCAAATTTGGTATACAGGGGTTTTTTGGGGGCTGATTACAAATCTGAAAAATATCTTTTCGGCAACGTTTCGTTTCAGATCTTCATCATCAAAGTTGAAAATTAAATAACCTCATTTTCACTATATTCTCCTTCTTTTTGTACACAATTCTTGATTTTTACACTAAAGTGGCACACGATATTTTATAAACACCTTTTAAAACCTTTTACTTTTTTTCATTTTTTTTTCCATTAAATTGCGAATTTTAAAATTAAAGGCGGCTTAAAAAAAAAAATTAAAAAAAGGGGGAAAAAAAAACAAAAAAAATTTTTAAAAAAGGGGTTTGTGTTTTGTCCAATTTTTTGTAAAAACAAACAAAAAGAAGGGGGAAATGTAAATAAGGTTAGTTTATTTTAATTTTGATGATGAATGCCAAAAAAAAACATTCCGTTTTTTTTTTTAAATTTTTAATCACCAAACCGTATTAATTATTCAAAATTTGGGGGACTGTATATATTAAAATTTGCCTGGTCTGCCCAGTAATCAATAATTTTGACCTTTAAAAAAAATGTACTAAATTATTAAATGAAATAAAAGTACCTAAATGTAAACCTTATTTTTTTTTAATAATCCACAGAAAACACAAACATTGTGGAAATCATCTAAAAGATAGTTAAGATTGCCTTACTTTTCTCCCTAATATTTTTCCCATGAAATTTTCATTTTCTATTATTCATAATTGATATATTATTTTTTTCGGTTACCCAACGTTACGTCTTAAAAGAAGCACCTAATTTAAATATAAAAAATACTTAAATTAAAAAAAAACGGGTATGTTACCCTTGAATTTGGAAGACAAAACCATACAACCTCTAGTCATTTTGTTACGATATTATAAGTAACAAACAATAAACACAAAATTATATCACAATTTGAAAAAACCAATCACTAAAAAAGGAAGGTTTTGATCAACCAAAAAACGGTACTCCGGCTCTCATAAAATTATAATGTGTTGGCTAACTTCCACTGATTTATCGGTGTGTAAACAACACATTATAGGGAATTTCGTTATTGCGCAAAATCGGCGGGGCCAACTCGACGTTATTTTCATACTGGGCTGGTTTTTTTTTTATCGAATGGGCTAGCATTGGGCTTCCATACCCTTTAAACTTCCTTGGTAAAGCCCTATAATAATTTTTTTCTTCAACCTTTTTTCTGCAAAATCAATAATTATATCTTAAAATTTACGATAATATATATTTTTTTAATTAATCGTAAATTTGCCCCCAAAAAGCCTTTGCGTAAATTCCCCCCCAAAAAGGTAAACAGAAAAAGGCCTTTTGGATCTTGCGCAATGAATACTAGGGTCAGGTCCGGGCTTCCATACATCTTTGTTACCATGTATAAAATGGTGGTTATTGGGTAAAATAAATAACGAAAATATTTTTTTACTTTTCTTGCCTCTTGCCTCTTGCCAATTGTAAAGTTTTTTCTTGCAATACCAGGTTTATTGGGGCGTCGATCAATAATCTGAAGTCAGTTTTTTGGCAACGTTTTGTTTTTCGGGATATCCAAATTAAACCAACAAAATAAGACATTTTCACTGTTTTTTTTTCTTTTTCTACACAACATTGATTGTTTTTAAACGAAACTAAATCATAAATCATAAAATATTTAAAATTATTATACCTACATTTTTATTTTTTTTTTATTTTTTTAATACAAAAAATTTCATTCTCTAGTAAAACTTAAAATTTTTCCCCAAAAAGCATGTTTCTTTTAAAACACTTTTTTCGCTACAACACAATCTCATTAAATCCGATTTATAAGCTTTGACGGTTTCGTTTTAAATAGCGAAAGTTTAAATGATAATGTTTCTTTTAAAATTAAAAGTATTTTGGGTAAAAAAAATTTCATTTACTTTTTTAATTTGCCGCGAAGTCTTTATTTTTGGGTTGCTTTTCCACTGGCGTAATGGGAAGGGGAATGGCGGCTCGTGGCAATTTTCGGGGAGGTCATTAGAAAATTTCAAATGATATGGAATGATTTTAAGTTAAAAAAAAACAATGTTAGATATTTTATTTCTCAAGGTTTACTCCAAAAAAAAAAAAAGAAAAAAAAAAAAAAATAAAATTTGCAAGATTTTTTTTTTTGGTTCATTTATTAAGAAAAAAAAAAACAAATAATATGCATCGACATCTTTTAAAAAAAAAAATTGCAAAATATTCTAAAAAAAAATCACACCCAATTAAGAATATCGAAGAGGGGATACGGAATTATAGGTTAAAAAAAAATTAATTGATAAAAAATAAAAAAAGGGTTTTAACACCTAAATGTATACATTTTTTCAACCTTTTTTTGGCACTAGCAAAAGAAACTTTTTTAGAATTTAAATATTTTTATAAGAATTTTCAAATGGCCAACGCCAAAAGTCTACCTTCCCCCTTTTTGCGTAAAAATTTTTTTTATTCTATTTAAGTAGAGAAGCATCTCTCTCTCTACAGTTGTCACTAAAAGTACACAAAATTGTCAAAAAATGCACTGTTTCCGAATTTCATTACAAAAAAAAAACACCAACAAAAAAAAAATTTCCCAAAATCGTATATAATCCGTTCTATAATAACCTATAACAAACAAACACCTTGAAAAATCGAAATTTTTTTCCCTTCGCGGCTGTTTTCCCAGGTCATGCGATTACACTGCTTCGGAAAGCAGCCAAAATCGCCCAATCGTAAATTAGATCGGGAAAACTCGGCTCCGTTTAAAACAATGCGGTCAATAAAGGCAGCCCCCGGTTTTGGCCAACAAACGAAACCACCGATCTGGAGATCGCTGCGCGAAGTTGTGGAATCCAGTAATCGATAACGATTTATATGAATAGAATAGAATAGAATAGGCTTTATTATCTGAAGAATACATAATTCTTTAGACAAAGGGGTAGGTGCATTTTTTTAAAAAATTATATGTAAAAAAAATAGACAATAAAATAACTAATAAAAACTTGAGACATAATTTTAAACTAACAATAAAACATTTAAAAAACCAAAAAAAAATGGAAAAAATTTTAAAAAAAACTTATTAAAAATAAAAATTTAAAAAAAAAAAAAATTTAAAAATTAATAAAATATATATATATATATATATATATATATATATATATATATATATATATATATATATATATATATATATATATATAGATCCAATCTCAGCTTTTACATCTTTTAAAAACCAGACAACAAGATTACAATAAAAATAAACAGGGAAGTGTCAAAATTTTATGGGCGAAAAAAAGGGGTCTACTTGAATCTCTAGGTTTTACTTTGAACATATATTTAATGGTAAAATGAAAATCTTATTAAAGAGATATTGCGCACAACTTCCCCAAAAACATATGCCATATCTTAAGTGGGACTCAATAAGTGAGAAATATGCACTCTTTGTTGCTGATAAATCCAAGTTGTTAGATATTACTCTTATAGCAAAAAGCAGTTGGGATGCTAATTTTTTACTCAGATGTAGAATATGTGAATCAAATTTCAATTTGTTGTCCATATAGACTCCTCACCAAAATCTAGTTTCACACCCTAGCTAGGGCTTGCTCTCCCAAACTAATTTCACCCAGTGAGCATTTAAATGTGATAAGTTTTGTTTTGGAAATATTTAAAGATAAATAGTTGGCGTCAGTCCATTTTAAGTTTGAAGATATTATTGATATTAGTTCAGCTCATTAGTATTCGTACCCACCCATAGTATAGTGGAGTCATCCGCAAACAGAGTGGGGAACCCCACAATTGATTTCGAGGCTTCTAGAAGTTTTTTTGTTAAATTTAACCTCTTGAACACGACCAGACAGATATGATGTAAACCAATCCAAGGCACTCCCCCTGTATGCCAAGTTTAACTACAAGAAAGCAATAGTACTTACTACTATATACTCAAGTAGTAATTTTAATGTTAAAATATTTTTTTTACAATAACAAAATAAAATATTGAAAAAAAGCTAAGAATTAAATGTGGTTGTTATATACTGTAATTTTTATTTAATATCTATTTTGTTTAACTAAGGAATATTATGTTATTAGGTAATTATTTTCCAAAGACCTTATCGATTTTGTCTAAACTGGCAACATCAAACAAACGGATTGTCCAGTTGCGAAGTAAACGAACCTGGTTGGTGGAGCTTGTCACATGTTTTGTTTCTATGGGGTAAATTTACTTGTGATTGGAAGTGTATGCGCTGTTTCTGGTTCCTCTCTTGGAATGTCGAATATTTAAACATTCAGTGTCGGAGGTCGAAGGTTTTATCCTTATTTCTAAGTGTTAAATTTGGTGTTGTGAAATTTTCCTTGTTTTGTTGTGTTTTGTTTTTCACCTTGTGTATACATTTTTAGTTCTTATTTAATTTTTTAAATAGTATTTTAATAGCATTACTATTGTTTTAAAATAAGCAAATTTAATCATGTTTTTCTATTGGGTTTAAACATTAAATATACGAAAAGAAAGCTTTATAATATGTAGCGGCAACTAAAGTTGGCAAGTCATCTGTTTGCAAAATTTTTTACGAAGAGGGTCTTTATTCGTCTTTATACCATTATTTACGTCAAAAATATGAAAAAGTATTGTTTTCATTAGCTGTTGGCAAGTAACAAAAAAGCGGGCAAGTCTCGATGATTAGGCAACCCGCTTGTCACTAAATAAAGACTGAGTAATACGCTTTTATTTCAGAACTAACACTGTTATACACAGAATAAAGCATACAGTTTTTCATAAATTAAATAAAAGCTACTTTTAAATATACTTTTCTCCATTTTATTTTTGTTTTATTTTGTTAATAGGGTTTGCGATAAAGAAGCCGCAAGCAATTCTTTAAAATTGCCACTTAAACGTAAGCTTGATCGGTATCTCTTTACACCGGAGTTGCCGTATCAACTGTACGAAAAATTAATAAAAAGACAAGGAACGGCTGGAAAATAACCCCAATCAAATGTTATCCAGTCCTAAAAAAACGACGGCGTCTATCTCTTGTCGAGAAGAATAAAATTTTGATTTTCAAGTGATAAGACATATGATAAATAGGTTTTATCTTAAATTGAAAGTTGTCCTGACAAGTAGAAAATTGTTGCAAAAATTGCGAGAAGATTTAAATTTTATATTCTAGGAAACACTTAGGACGTTACTAATATCAAACGGTTTTGTTTTTAGCAAATCTCAAAATTAAAAAATATTAATGGAGCGTCCTAATACATTACATTGGAGGTACAAATATATACATGAAATAGAAAATATCGCCAAGAAGGGCGAAATATTATTTATTTGGGCGAGACATGGGTAGATAATGATTTAACATTACAGTATAGTAATGCTTACTTAGTAAGTTTTTATTTTATAAATTTCTTTGTCACTTATCAAAAATTGCAATGATAATACTACAGGGAACGTAGAACGACGTTTCCTCATTTTGAATTATTACCAAAAATTAAAAATACTGCCTATCTTAGAGGTAAACAAATAAAAAAAAACCGATTAGATGATGACGTTTTTCTGCACTTTTAACTTTCCATGGAATATTTTGTGAAATAGTTACTGATGGTCTTTAAATGCCTTTATTTTTGGTGACGACCATACATTTAAAATCTATTTTAAATAAAACATAAATGTATACTGTACACATTATTTCATTTTAAAAAATTACAAAATATTCCTGAACTTTTAGAAAACCCGCACGCCGCTGTGCTTTTTATGAATGAAGTACGGCATGTTTGGTTTACAACTTCCTTCCCCTTACCGACGCCGCACTGTCACAGATACGGTTGTCAGACTATACATGTTGCCTATATTAGTTTTTTTGATATCACTAACAATTACGGAGATATATAATACATATATATATATATATATATATATATATATATATATATATATATATATATATATATATATATATATATATATATATATATATATATATATATATATATATATGTATAATAGTGTCGAAAACGGGACACTCTGTACAAGACTTTAATGTTATTGAAACCACAACATTGTCTAACACCTTCAAGAAAAGTTAAATCATTTCTTTAAGTGATTTATGAAATCTTAAAATGACTAGCATTTTGAAAATTTCATCATTTAATATACGTAAGAAATCGATCTTCCTAGTCATGATCTAGCGAAAGTAATTTCTATGCAGTGTCAAGGTCGAACGCGTAATGATTGCCGTATAAAAGAGATTATGTAGGTATCCAACCTACTAAAGATATTTTCTTTTTTGTAAAATATGTGGTAAATTGCATAAATGTCATAAAACTAGTATCTAACAATGCAACGCGTTTTTTAATTAATTTATTTCTACTTGTGATTGTAGATCCGGTAGTTAGTTTCATATTTTTTCTACTACTGTATAAATAAGAAAACTTTGTGGTCCTAGCAACGCGAATGATAACGAAAGAGAACCTTCGTGTTACCTGGTTGCTAAGCGTTGCTAGCTACGAAAGTAATATTTTCAGCGCCTGACAAAAAGTAAGAGTAAAAAGAAAATATGCTTGTGGGAAATATTAGGATTTATTTATAAAAAGTAACTAATTTATGACAAAATATTTTAAAAAACTAGGTTAGGTATATTAACATTAAAAGTAATTGTGCAATTTGAGCAATTAGCAAAAGAAATTGGAGAAATAATACTTAAATTAACAGTTTTTAAATTTGTTGTTGGGGTATCGTTATCACCTTTAACTACGTTAATATTCATATTTTTCACTGTTACTTCATTAGAGGAAATATTGGTAGGAATTTCCACCTTATTACTATACGATTCAGCAACAGAAGAAGACTTCCAACCTCCATGCCTTTTTAAGTCCAAAATATCGACATCCGAAGCATTGGCAAGGAACGTAGTTGACGTTCTTCTAAAAGAATGGCCAGTGTATCTACTGATGTCTTCAAGCTTCAAAACTTCGCAATTTCTTTAGGTACCTTTGAAATAGTGTGCTTTCCAATTACTTGATTAACACATTTACCTCTTTCATAACGATACATAAACGCTCATCTAGAGCATTCCTTGGTCTCAGCTTATTATATTCCTGTGGAAATCTGACATAAGGAACTGAGCCTTCATCGTTGGTTACTACAAAGTTTCTTTTAATCTTTATTTTTAGACTCACTATTTTTACTATAGCAGTCATTTCTTATTTCTACATCACTTAGCTTCATTCTGTATATTTCGTCTGTCCGGCATGCCCCAGCCACTTCCCATAATGGCTATTACTTTCATTGCGTTAAGTAACTTTGATTAGGCGCGTTAAGTAAAAACTTTATGATTTCTATCTTTTTAAAAATTTTTGACTTTTGCCTCAAACCATCGCCATCGTTTTTCCTTTTAATAAAAACAACTGTTTCTTGAACCCGAAATATCTTGATTTTTGTTTACGGAAATTGTTAACTTGAGCATGGAATATACAGACCAGAGGGTTGGTGGTGATAAAGACTCGATTTTTCTTGAAAATACGCCAACATCACATTCTCGTCAATCCGCCCCACATTTTTTGTAGCAAGCCATTCAGAAAACGATTTATATATTTGATAGTACCTCTCTTTAGATTTGTCTGGCAGAAGTGAGGCACACGCAAGGTCAGCTGCCTTTTGGATGTCATTTTCATATTCATTTAACATTTTAAAATGGGAATGGATTTATACTAAATTAACAATAATTCAAAATCTGACAAGTGCTGATGACAGACAATGTCAACAATAAATGTGTTGCTATGGATTAATTTTTAACAGGTAAAATTTCTAAATCTCTGATATTTCTATTAAAACATGCTGTTAATGATTATTAAATTATGCGATACATAGAACAGTAGCAGAAAAAATATAATACATAACACGATGCGAAAGGCCTTTCAAGTTCGGAGGTTTTAAATAGCCTCGGCTTCGCCTCGGCCATTTAAAAACCACCTCACACCAAAAAGTAAACTTTCGCATCTTGTAATGTAAATAACTATTTTATGATGTAGTTTCTCAATTATTAAATTTGTTAATAGGGGATAGGTTAACTCTTGTTTATTGTTCAGCTATTTTCTTTTGAGAAAAGTATCCACATAGCTGGCTCGCTTTAAACAACCTTTTTAGGGAGGGAGGGGGTAAAGGTTTAAACTTTTTTTCCATTTTTTTTATTTAGTAATAAAAATAAATAACATCCCCAGAATATCATATTACATTGTGAGGGAAATCGGAGCATAATTAATGGATTTATAATAGTTTTAAGAACTGTAAAAAGATTTTCCCAAACATAACCACAACTAACCACAACTAATGAACCGATTGTTTTAAAAATGTGTGCACATTTTCTTCACACAAATAACTATCAAGTGGCGTCGAGCTTTTTTATTTTTCAATTAGTATCAATCTTACAATAACAAATAGCTTGATTTTATTGTCAAAAAATGCAAAAATGCAAAAAATTTAAAAATTGACAAAATAAAAAAAAACTCGACGTCAATTGGGAGAGAAACTAATTAATTAATTAAAACAGTTTGTTTTTTATGATTTTATTTTATTTTTAAATAGCGGTCACCGCATTTTTTTTGAGGCACCAGCCGAGAACTGCAATAAATTCGTTATTTCTTTATATTTTTGTACCATTTTTTTTAATATTCTTTAAATTTTGTATTTTATTAAATTTTAAGTAAAATAAATTATAGTGTAACAAAACACACTTTTATAGCAAATAGAACTAAAAAGTAAATACAGCGGGGGGTTATTTTCTAATTTTTAGCCCCAAAACAACATCAAAAGTAATCTTAATTAAGAGCCTGGATTTTTAATATACAGTATGTCCACGGAAAAGGTGTTGAAGAGAAAAAACTTTTTTATTTTTGATTTTATCGAAAAAGCTATCCTTGAAAAAAAGTTTTACTTCTAAGAGTAAGATTGGAGATAGAAACATTCAACATATTTTATACGCGGTTTCAGAAAATTGAAAATCTTTAAATGGTTCAAGAGTAAAGTGCATTTATTTAAAAGATATGGAAATAAGTTAACTAGGAAAGTTTTTAAAATTAAAAGGTAGTTCTAATACCAATTTTCGAAAAATTGACCTACTTTTATTAATTTGTGATAAATATAATTTTAATATTAATTAACTCATTCCAAATTAACAACTCATTATTGTACTAGTAGGCGTTGATAGTGACAAGCTTTATTGACACTTCGCTTTTATAATTCATTAGCCGCAGTAACGTCAGCTTTAAATGCTTACTTAACAGCAAAAAATTTAATAAAATTGATATTAAAATTAATATAATAAAATAAAAATAGGCCATATATAATAAATAAAAGTAGGCCAATTTTTTCGAAAATTGGTATTAGAGACAACCTTTTAATTTTGAACAACTTTTCCTAGTAACTTATTTCCATACTTCTCAAATAAGTGCACTTTACTCTTGTACCATTTTAAGTTTTTTCAATTTTATTACATCCGCGTATAAAATATGTTAAATGTTTCTATCTCAATCTTACTCTAAGAAGGAGCAAAATTTTTTTCAAGAGTAGCTTTTTTCCATAAAATCAAAAATATTTTTTTTTCTCTTCAACACCTTTTCCGTGGACATACTGATAAATCAGTGTGAAGTTAGCCAACACATTATAATTTTATGAGAGCCGGAGTAGGGGTAACATATCCGTCTTTTTAACTTTAGGTAAGTATTTTTTATATTTAAATTAGGTGCTTCCTATAAGACGTAACGTTAGGTAACCGAATAAATAATAATATATCAATTATGAATAATAGAAAATGAAAATTTCGTAGGAAATAGCAGTGAGAAAAGTAAGGCAATCTTAACTATCTTTTAGATGATTTCCACAATGTTTGTGTATTTCTGTGGATTATTAAAAAGAAATAAGGTTTACATTTAGGTACTTTTATTTCATTTAATAATTTAGTACACTCTTTTAAAGGATCAAAATTATTGATTACTGGGCAGACCAGGCAAATTTAATATATACAGGTCCCTCTAATTGAATGAAAGGAAGTACAATTTTGGTACAATTTTTGGGGCGTAATTAAAAATCTAAAAATGGCAAATGTTTGTTTTCGAGATATTCATCATCGGAATTTAAATCAAACAACCTTATTTACACTATTCTCCTTCCTTGCACAAAATTTTTATTTTTACACTAAATTGGACAATATTTCACAAACACCTTTAAAAACTTTATGTTTATTTTACACCTTTTTACACTTTTATTTTTAAGCAAATATGGCTGCTGCCTTTGAACTTAAAAGTTCGCAATTTAATGGAAAAAAGATGTAAAATAAATAAAAATACAAGGTTTTAAAAGGTGTTTATAAAATATTGTGTGCCACTTTAGTGTAAAAATCAAGAATTATGTACAAAAAGAAGGGAGAATATAGTGAAAATGAGGTTAGTTTAATTTTCAACTTTGATGATGAAGATCTCGGAAACGAAACGTTGTCGAAAAGATATTTTTTCAGATTTGTAACCAATTTTCGAAAAAATTGGCCTTCTTTTATTAATTTGTGATAAATATAATTTTAATATTAATTAACTCATTCCAAATTAACAACTCATTATTGTACTAGTAGGCGTTGATAGTGACAAGCTTTATTGACACTTTACTTTTATATTTCATTAGCCGCAGTAACGTCAGCTTTAAATGCTTACTTAACAGCGAAAAATTTAATAAAATTGATATTAAAAATTTAAATTGATATTAAAATTAATATAATGAAATAAAAATAGGCCATATATAATAAATAAAAGTAGGCCAATTTTTTCGAAAATTGGTATTAGAGACAACCTTTTAATTTTGAACAACTTTTCCTAGTAACTTATTTCCATATCTTCTCAAATAAGTACACTTTACTCTTGTACAATTTTAAGTTTTTTCAATTTTATGACATCCGCGTATAAAATATGTTAAATGTTTCTGTCTCAATCTTACTCTAAGAAGGAGCAAAATTTCTTTCAAGAGAAGCTTTTTTCCATAAAATCAAAAATAAAAAAGTTTTTTCTCTTCAACACCTTTTCCGTGGACATACTGTATTTTAAAAGATTTCGTCACATAGATACAAGCGTGGTAAAAAGGTACACCTATCCCAAAAAAAAAATCAGTTTAAAAATTTCTTTTCTGCAGCTTACAGCTCATTTTTCCAAAACTATATCAGAAACATATATATTGTATTTTCTCAAACTCTTTAAAAGATATTTTTATTGATACTATAATATATAGAGTGTTTCATTTATCAATTGCTATTTTACTATCAACCCATATTGATGCCTATATTTCTGCAACTACTAAAGAGATGCATATCAAGTGTAGTATTTTATTTAAAGCTCTTTGAAAGATCTTTTCAGTGAAACGATATACAGGATATTCATATCATATACTAGTTTACTGATTTAAACAATTTTAAGACATCCTGTATATAAAACACCTCTTAAGCAATAAAAGTACTCAGATTTAGTGTTATTAACTTAAGGAATTTATGAATTTAGAAACTATTACTCAATTGGAACGTCAAAATGCTTCATCTTCTTTACCTTGAATTGTGGGAAATGATTGACACGTTGCGTATAGGTACGAGTTTGGCCAACAGATCGTTGACATTTACCGAAAAAATATTTTGAAGAAGTAAACATTGCTTTAAGATGTGAGTAAATATTTCAACCCAAGGTTGGCAGCGCGGCGTATATAATTTTTCTTTCTGGGGAGAATATTTATGTGTATATATATTTTATATATATATATATATATATATATATATATATATATATATATATATATATATATATATATATATATATATATATATATATATATATATACATTATATATACTGCGTCACTCTTATGTAGCTCATTTATTATTCACTGTAAAATTTTCATATTTGCAGACGTTACCTTACCTAGGTGCATTTCAGAAAATAATTTGGTTATACAGGTGTCGCAAAGTGGACGACACGATGGTGCATTTTTTAAAGGAACACTGTGTATTTTATATATTTGGGTCCTCTTGAGTCACATCTACTCTAAAATTTTGTCAACATCGGTTCAGTAATTTCCAAGAAAATAATAAAATATAAAAACTGTTTTACCATTGTATTTAAAATAAAAAAATACTATAGGCTTGATTAATAGAATTAAACAGAACTTATTGGTAGGGTGTATCAGTCGCTTTGTCAGTTTGGTTAATTAGAACGTACAGGGTGTCCAAAATTTTGTGTCAAACTTTCAATTTAAAGTTACTTTATTTTTCTTATTTAAATACGATCCCCGTATATTTTTAGGTCGTTAGATGTAGAATTAAAAAAAAACATTTTTCTAATTATAACCTATCGAAATTTCTGACACATTAAGTTATTCTGAAAACTCATTTGCATGTATTTTAATAGCAAAACATTGAATAAAAATGAAAAGGGTGGCTATGAAAACAATTTATTGACATTGGAGTTTATTAAACTTACAAAATCTTAGTTTGACATATTATAAAAATTCGAGTAAATTATTATTATTTATTAATTGAATTAAATTAATTTAAAAAACCTTTAAATGTTAAATAAACCTAATTTTTAATTTTTAATACTTTCGCCTTTCATTTATGTAACTTTAACCAATTTCTAGGTAATAATTAACGTTATTAGGAAACTCTGATGTCAATAAATTGTTTTTCATAGCCACCTATCATTTTTATTCAATGGTATTACTATCAAAATACATGCAAAAATGAGTTTTTAACGAATAACTTTTAATGTGTTAGGAATTTCGATAGGGTTATAATTAGATAAATGTTTGTTTTTTAATTCTACATCTAACGACCTAAAAATATACAGGGGCTCGTATTTAAAATAAGAAAAATAAAGTCCTTTCAAATTTCAAGAATAGACATTAAATTTTGGACATCCCGTACAGTTCGAATTAACCAAACATGACATAAGCGACTGATATAACCCTACTTAATAAGTTACTTGTTTAATTCTATTAATCAAGCACTATTGGTATTTTTATTCATTTTTAAATACAATGGTGCAAAACAGTTTTTTTTATATTTTTTTTTTCTCTGAAATTACTAAACCGATGTTGACAAAATTATAGAGGAAGATAGTTGACTACAAGAGGTACCTAATATATAAAAAATACACAGTGCTCCATTTAAAATCATCATCGTGACGTCACACTTTTTGCAACACCTATATAAATCAAAATTATTTTCTGAAATGCACCCTGAGTTAGAGGTAACGTCTGCAAAAAATGAAAATTTAATGATATAAAAGATCATACGAGTAACGCAGACCCGATATATATATATATAATATATATATATATATATATATATATATATATATATATATATATATATATATATATATATATATATATATATATATATATATATATATATATATATATATAATATATATATATATATATATATATATATATATATATATATATATATAAAATATATATATATATATATATATATATATATATATATATATATAATATACATATCATATAATAAATCATATACTATACATTATTAATACCTATATAATAAATATATATATATATATATTATATATATATATATATATATATAAATATATATACAGTGAATAATATAAAGACTATTAAACAGTCCGGAATAAAATTAATATCTTTTAACCAGTAACTTAGGAAAAAAGCTGAAACACGTCAATTGATTTTAAATGACGCATTTTTGGCAATAAAATAAAATATTTTTTAACCCTTTAGCTGCAACCTTCCCACTTTTTTTTCGAATGCAAACCTATGTCGTGTATGGGCTCATTAAAAAGCTCGTAAAAATAGAATCTGACCATACCTTTTTTTAAACTTATGTGGTTACCAGGAAATGAGAAAACTCTTTGAAAAACAAAAAAGTTAAAATACTCTACTTAGTGTATCAACGGGTGAATTAACGTAACAGATGCTGAAAATGCCCTCCACCCTCTACTTGGCAGGCTCCTGGCGATGGTAAAACCCGTCTACGGAATTTCCGAATGGCCTCAGCCGGTATGTATGTGATTCACTCTAATTATGTTTTTAGATCTTCAATATTAGCCAGCCTATTTTAATAAACCTTGTCTTTTAGATATCCCCAAAAAATAATCTAATGGCGTTAAGTCTGGGGATCGTGGCGGCCATTCAATTGTACCACGTCGTCCAATCCAGCGTCCTGCAATTTTATCGAGATATTCTCTGCGTTAATACCAAAATGTGGGGAGGCGCCGTCCTGTTGAAACCAAAGTGTTTCAGTGGGATATCTGATCTGCTTCATTGGAAACATAACAGCTAAAGCAGGCACTAATTCAAAGCGTAAAAAGTCTAAGTAGCGTGCAGCTGTAAGGTTTCCCTCAAAAAAGTATGGCCCTAATATTCTGTTGTTGATGATGCCTGCCCATACATTTACTTTCTGAGGACGCTGCGTATGAGCTTCGCATATTCAGTGTGGGTTTTCTGACTCCAGAATCGATATTTGTGCCTGTTAACTACTCCATTTAAATAAAAAGTAGCTTTGTCCAAAAAGAGTATGTTCAGTGGAAACCATTATTCTCGTCACATTCCTCATTATTTCCCAAAATTGCAAACGCCTGTCATAGTCATCTTCCAAGAGCTCTTGGACAAGATATACCTTATATGGGTGTATTTTTCTGTTTTCAAAAACCTCCCAATCTACGTCTAGACCAGATTGTTTTGGGCTAATGAAACCGTTGACAAATGTGGATCTTCCTGCAGAGATACGGCAATGTCCAATTTTTGATCTTCATCTAAAAATGTGGCCGGCCACTTCTGGGAAAGTCCTTCACTGTACCATTTCTTCAAATTTGTGTAAGATCTTACTCACAGTAGGCTGGGAATTGTGATTTTCCGGATATTTTGCATTAAATAAAGTGCACACTTTACTTTGACTCCGCATTCTATCCCCACATCCCAACAATATCAAGACTTCGATACGCCTCTCTGACAATACCATTTTTGTTTGTCAAATTAAAAAAGAACACTTTGAAGGTACACAATTAACAAACTAAACAGATTTCAATTTTACCCAGAAATGCACAATTTTAAAACTGAGTCAATTTTTTTCTTATCAGGGCATTAAATTTGGTAAAAAAATTAACAACCTTTTCCTCTTTTTGAAGTACACTGCTCAACAATTGCTTGGGATTATAACTAATTTTATGTGTAATTTTTTCTGAAAATAAATTCCAAAGAATGGTGATGCTAGATTACGTTATCAGTTTTAACATAATTAATAAAATTTTGTGCTGCTTGCCTAGGTTGGTCTGTTCTTAAAATTTGTAAACTTTTAGAAACTAGGTACTGATGATCCTTAGCAATTGTTGAGCAGTGTACATTATAATGCAAGCCACTATTTGTTTATTTCAAGAAAAGAAACTGGGATTTCCTTTTGTTTTGGTTTTATTTCCTGGTAACCAATAAGTTTATAAAAAAAGAAAGGGTAAGGTCAGATTCCATTTTTTACGAGCTTTTCAATGAGCCCATACACGACATAGGTTTGCATTTGAAAAAAAGTTGGGAAGGGTTGCAGCTAAGGGGTTGAAAAAAATATTAATTAATTTATTGCCAAAAATGGTACAATTTAAAATGAATTGACGTGTTTCAGCGTTTTTTCCTAATTTACTGGTTAAAAAGATATTAATTTTATTCCGGACTCTTGCGCATCCCTCTACATGAGTGAAATTGTTATCCAAAAGTCAAAACGCAAAAACAATTATTATAAATAAAAATCTAAGTATTAAAACTACAAAGAAAACAGTAAAATTTCTAAAAAAGTAATTACACACGACCACGAGACACAAGTTGTGCAACTTGATCAAGAGACATATCTTCATAGATATCATCCACACCTTAAACATTGTATTCATGGAGTGCAATTAAACTTCTTCTAAAGCAAACAATAGCCAACAAGCAATGATTGGTGAATCTCCGAGATCGAGATTTTATTATTCGTAACCGTAATAATATCAAGGAAGTTTAAAGGTGTATGGAAGCCCAATGCTATGGCCCATTCGATCAAAAAATGTCCAGCCCAGTATGAAAATAACTGTCAGAGTTGGCCCCGCCGATTCTGCGCAATAACAAAATTCCACGAAATAATTTAATGTGTTGCCTACTTACACACTGATAAATCAGTGTGAAGTTAGCCAACACATTATAATTTTATGAGAGCCGGAGTAAGGCTAACATACCCGGCATTTTTTACTTTAGGTAAGTATTTTTTATATTTAAATTAGGTGCTCCTTTTAAGACGTAACGTTAGGTAACCGAATAAATAATAATATATCAATTATGAATAATAGAAAATGAAAATTTCGTAGGGAATATTATTGAGAAAAGTAAGCAATCTTAACTATCTTTTAGATGATTTCCACAATGTTTATGTATTTCTGTGGATTATTAAAAGAAAATGAGGTTTACATTTAGGTACTTTTATTTCATTTAATAATTTAGTACACTCTTTTAAAGGATCAAAATTATTGATTACTGGCAGAGGCAAATTTTAATATATACAGGCCCTCTAATTGAATGAAAGGAAGTACAATTTTGGTACGATTTTTGGGGCGCTAATTAAAAATCTTTAAAAAATCGGCAATGTTTGTTTTCAGATATTCATCATCGAAATTTAAAATCAAACTAACCTTATTTACATATTCCCTTCTTTGCACAAAATTCTTTTTTACACTAATTGGCACACAATATTTCACAAACACCTTTTTAAAAACTTTTTTATGTTTATTTTACACCTTTTTACACTTTTATTTTTTAAGCAAATATGGCTGTGCCTTTGAACTTAAAAGTTCGCAATTTAATGGAAAAAGATGTAAAATAAATAAAATAAAGGTTTTAAAAGGTGTTTATAAATATCGTGTGCCACTTTAGTTAAAATCAAGAATTGTGTACAAAGAAGGAAGAATATAGTGAAAATGCGGTAAGTTTAATTTTCAACTTTGATGATGAAGATCTCGGAAACGAAACGTTACCGAAAAGATATTTTATCAGATTTGTAATCAGCGCCCCAAAAATCCCTGTATACCAAATTTGATCAAAATCGGAGAGGAGGCAACTTTCGAGACAATACCATTTGTTTAAAAATAAATTAGATTTTTGGTTTCTTAATCTTGCATTATCAACTTTTAAGCTCGACATACTGTACACACATAATATTTAACGGATACTGTTTACAATGGATACTCAGGTACCAAAGGTTACTAAACATTTTTAACCACTGTTATTCTGTCTCATGAATGTTTGTTATTAGTGAAAAGTATATGCCTAAAAAGCAGTTATAAAATTTCACTTTTTAATGTACAACCACAATCTTAGGATTGGATTAAACTCATTTACACTATCGTGCCTTCTTTTTTCACAAAATTGTGATAAGTACATAATACTATCATACAATGTTTGAATTTATTTTAAAAATCGTGTTTTTATTTATTTACAAAGATTTTTGGTAAAAATACAAAACTTCCAAAAATATCGACCATTTAAATAGAAGGCAGAAAGTGGCGCATCTATTCTTCCATATTATATCAGATGATATAAAATCTAATATTACACAATAATTTTAAATATTCTATAGTAGTATCCTTTAAAAACCAACAATTTTGTGCAAAAAATAAAAAAACAGTGAATGTTGGAATTTGACATTTGATGATGTCAATTTTATAGATAGTAACAAAGAATTATGGAAATCCGGCTCTGACCTACTATTCATTGCGCAAATTCCGCGGGGCCAACCCCCCTATTCCCGCTGCCCTGCACGCCTGACAATTTTGTTCTACAGTATTGGGCTTCCATACACCTTTAAACTTCCTTGAATAATATACCTAAGTACTTATTCGAAAATTATTTTTCTAGTGTGAATTTT